>JBBGZY010000739.1:0-232500 GCA_037952925.1 Lithobates clamitans
CCTCTGATCCCTCCTGTATTGATTTGTATTGTAAGTGTAATGTCTGCCCTCATGCTGTAAAGTGCTGCGCAAACTGTTGGTGCTTTATAAATCCTGTATAATAATAATATTAATAATAGACCCTGTGGCTCTAGTTGGCTTAAAAAAGGGTGGGCACGGGGGGTGGGGGGGGCAGATCACTGCACCCTGAGCCCACCCAGTTGTGTGACAATAGCGTATTAATATATGCTATTGTCTTCCTGATTCATCTCCCAGCCGTTCCTGAAACCCAATTAGCCAGGGAGTCTTAGGACTCCCTGGCCAATCGGGTCTCAGGACACACCTCCTGTTCAGCCGGGAGGAGAAGCAATGGCACTACTCTTCCTTCCTCCTGCCTCCTAAGTTGAGTTCAGTCTCCCACAGGGGCCTCTTCCTTCCTCCTGCAGTCCGCATGGTACAGGACTCAGGAGATTCAGTTTCCTGTTCCCGGCCAGACTGACAGGAAGTGCACACACTGAATGCTCACTTCCTTTTAGTCCAGCCGGCCGATCATGATGTAAACAGGAATAGCCGTTGATCGGCTTTTCTTCACAGACGCAAATAGAGGAGAGCCGATTGGCTGCTCTCCTGACAGGGGGGGTCTGTGCTGATCGTTTATCAGTGCAGCCCCCCCCCCTCGGATGCCCATCCAGGACCACCAGGATGCCGCCATGACCACCAGGGATGGCCACCACACTGGACCACCAGGTAAGCCACCCTAGACCACCAGGGAAATGCCAATCAGTGCCCAGGCAGCTGCCAATCAGTGCCAATGAAAAATGCCTGCCAGTGCCACAAGTGCTGCCTATCAGTGAAATTTATCAGTGCCAGCCATCAGTGCCCATCAATGCCCATCAGTGCCGCCTTTCAGTGCCCATCAGTGCACAGCAGTGCCATCTAACAGTGCCACCCATAAGTACCATCAGTGCAGCCTTTCAGTACCCATCAGTGCCCACCAGTGCCACCTATGAGTGCCCATCAGTGCCGCCTATCTATGCCCGTCAGTGCCGCATATCAGTGCCACCTATCAGTGCTGCCTATCAGTGCCACTTATCAGTGCCCATTGTCAGTACCCATCAGTGCCGCCTATCAATGCCTGTCAGTGGCGCATATCAGTGCCCATAACTTCCACCTCATCAGTGCCACCTCATCGGTGCCCATCAGTGCAGCTTATCAGTGCCCATCAGTGAAGGAAATCTTTTTTTATTCATTTAGCAAAGAATAAAAACAGCAGAGGTGATCAAATACCACCAAAAGAAAGCTCTATTTGTGGGAACAAAATGATAACAATTTGGTTTGGGTACAGTGTAGCATGACCGCGCAATTGTCATTTAAAATGTGACAGCGCTGAAAATTAGCCTGGGCAGGAAGGTGCGAAAGTGCCCGGTATTGAAGTGGTTAAATAATAATACAATGAAAAAAAAAAAAGGGGGGGGGAGTAGGGTAATGGGTTAAGGGGTTCAGTTTGTATTGGAGTTTTCCCTTTTTTTTTCTTTATTCTTTTCTCTCTTCCTCTAATGACTAATTCTATTATTGAGTATTGTTTTCTGTGATTATACAATAATTGCTTCGTAGGACGAAGAGGGTTTGAATTGTATCCAGATATACCATGTGGGGGTGAATTTAGATATTTTTTTCCTGTGATATGCTAATAAGCTCTTCTACTTTCTCTATGTTATTGATTCTGCGGAACCATTCCTTTTTGAAAGGAATGATATTTGAACGCCAATGGCAAGGAATACAACGTCTCGCTGCGTCGATCATGAACGTGGATAATGATTTGAGGTATTGTTTCTTGGGAATAGTGGTATGATGTAGGAGATATTGCGCTGCATTAAAGTTCAGGTTTTCAGATGTGATTGAAGAGATGTTGTCGTGAACCATCTTCAAGAATTCCTGGATCATCATGGGGCACAACCACCATATATGTATCATCGAACCCTCGTCTTTTTTACATTCTTGTGCATCTAACGCCGGGGGTGGGGTGTGGGCGTGCTTGCAGCGACCGCCGCCTTCTCGTCCGCTGTTCGTCTCCCATGGGGGGAAGGGGGGGTTGAGTGCTTGCGGTGATCGCCCCCTTCTGGCCTACTGTCCATCTCCCACAGGGGGTGGGGGGGTGTGTGCTTGCGGCGATAGCGCCTTCCTGTCCCTCTCCCCCAGGGGGGGGGTTTACGTGGTGTTAGTTTGCCGCCCCCCCAAAATATTTAGCACCAGCCGCCACTGCTATTTGCCTTTAGTAAATCAACCCCTGTATGATGTAACTGGGTTCCTAAATACAATATATGGTATATGAGTTACAGCACAGAATCACGTATATATATGTGCAGAATCACGTATATATATATGTGCAGAATCACGTATGTATATGTGATTCTGCACTTCTGCCTACAGAGGGAGCGTGTGCATTGCCGGCGGGCAGGCAAGGGATGTCTGCCGGCACCCGCCGATCATCGGTAAAACACACAGAGCTGATATCTACCTATGTAAACAAGACAGATCTCCGTTCTGACAGGAGGAAAGGGATGGATTATGTGTTCCTGCAAAGCAGGGAACAAAATCCATCACTTCCCTTAGTAAAAGCAGCTCACATAGAACACAAAAACATTGGCTAGGCAGAGTTAATACTTTGATCGCCCTAGATGCTTAACCCCTTCCCAGCCAGTGTCATTAGTACAGTGACAGTGCATATTTTTTTAGCACTGATCACTGTATTAGTGTCACTGGTCCCCAAAAAGTGTTAAAAGTGTCAGTTATGCCGCGTACACACGACCGGACTTTACGGCAGATTTTGTCCGGTGGACTTTTCGACGGACTTTACGACGGACTTTCCGAATGAACGGACTTGCCTACACATGATCAACCAAAGTCCGACGGATTCGTACGTGATGACGTACGACCGGACTAAAACAAGGAAGTTCATAGCCAGTAGCCAATAGCTGCCCTAGCGTGGCTTTTTGTCCATCAAACTAGCATACAGACGAGCGGACTTTTCGACCGGACTCGAGTCCGTTGAAAAGATTTGGAACGTGTTTCATTTCTAGGTCCATCGAACTTTTGGGGAAAAAAAGTCCGCTGGAGCCCACACACGGTCGAATTGTCCGACAGACTCCGGTCTGCAAGACCAAGTATGCCGTAAAGTCCCGTCGTGTGTACGCGGCATTAGTGTCTGATTGTCCGCAGCAATATCACAGTCCCGCTATAAGTCGCTGATCGCTGGCATTACTACAATAAAAAAAAAAAAAAAATCATTCCATAAATATATATCATAGTTTGTAGACGCCACGTAAAACAATCAATATACGCTTATTGAGGTTTTTTTACCAAAAATATGTAGCAGAATACATATTGGCCTAAATTTATAAAGAAATTCGATTTTTAATTTTTTTTTATTGGATATCTTTTATAGCAGAAAGTAAAAAAATATAATTTTTTTTTTTTTAATTAAAATTGTTGGCCTTTTTTTTTTTATAGCGCAAAAAATAAAAAACGCAGATGTTATCAAATACCACCAAGAGAAAGCTCTATTTGTGGGGAAAAATGTTTTTATTTGGGTACAACGTTGCACAACCGCGCAATTGTCAGTGAAGGGGGGGGGGGTAAATCTTCGGGAGGTTAAGTGGTTAATTACTGATCTGCTCTTTGCAGTGAAAATGGAGAAATGTCTGTGTTCAGGTCCTAAATGGCTTCCATGGATGCCAACAATGAGATACTAAAGAGATGTACACATGTCAGCCCTTACATCTTCATAGAAAAACCCTTGCATTATGTTCTTGGTTTGCAAAGATTGCAGTACATGTTAAGGCTTCATTTACCTATCTGCAGTGGCGTCGCTAGGGGGTGGCTTCTGGGCCTATAGCCCCGAATCTGGGGCCCACATGGTTGATCCTACTCACTTGTGACACTAACAATTCAATATTCACTATCGGTTTCCGGCTTCTCCTCCCGGCCAATTATTATTATTAGTATTTGTAGTAGTAGCAGGAGTAGTAGTAATAGTAATAGTAGTAGTAGTAGTAGTAATGTTATATTTTTTTTTACTCAGCTGATACTGAATTATATAATTTAAATATTACATTATTTTTGTTTATTAAATGTAGATGGAGGTGGCTTAAGAACATGTAACTAGGGCCAGTTGCATGGTTATCCAACAGTTTTTTTGCTAATATACCATTTCATAAAATCTCAATATTATTATTATTATTATTATTATTATTATTATTATTATTATTATTAATAATAATATGATTTTATGGAATGGCAAAATAGCAAAAACACTGTTGGATAACCATGTAACTGGCCTTAGTTACATGTTCTCAAGCCAGCTACATTTAATAAACAAAAATAATGTAATAATTACATGTAATAATTCTGTATTGACTTAAAAAATATACTACTATTACTGCTATTATTACTACTACTACTACTACTGTTGATAATAATAATAATAATGATAATAATAATAATAAATATATTATTATTATTATTATTATTATTATTATTATTATTATTATTATTATTGTTATGTTTATTATTATTATAATATGTATTATTAATGTTATTGAATCTATTATTATTTAAATAATAATAACAATATTAATAATTGTTATTATTATGTTATCTCAGTATTAACAATAATAAAAATAATAATAATAACACCAATAGTAATATTAATAATAATAACATTTATTAATATTGTATAATCTAGTAATATTTGAATTATTATTATTATTATTATACTTTTTCTAAGTTTATATGAAATTATTACATTTAATTATTAAACTATTTTTGAATTATTATTACTATACTTTTTCTAAGTTGATATAAAATTATTACATTTAATTATTAAACTATTTTTGAATTATTATTATTATACTTTTTCTAAGTTGATATAAAATGATTACATTTAAATATTAAACTATTTTTGAATTATTATTATTATATATTTTTCTAAGTTGATATAAAATTATTACATTTAATTATTAAACTATTTTTGAATTATTATTATTATACTTTTTCTAAGTTGATATAAAATTATTACATTTAATTATTAAACTATTTTTTGTTTATGTTTTATTAAATGTAAACAGGATTTTTATTATCATTTTGTTGTTTTTCAAAGTTACTTTCCTTCCTTATTTTCAGGTGCAGCCGTTTTCCTTGCAGCAGAGAAGACAAATGCTTATCTGCTCTTGATAAACATCACTCCAGTGTATTTACATCAAAATGATTAACGGTTTGGACCTTTAAAGAAACGTCAAATAAAAATAAGAAAAAAAAAATCTGAATGTCAAGGTCTTTCTCAGAGCAAAATATTCAAATGCGAAGTCTGCATCCCGCTAAGAACCCTGACCTTTCCCAGAGCGGATACAAATGAGCTATCACCACTTATCACCAATCTGACTTGTGTCATCTCATGATTGAATTGTCCTTCACATTTTATGAATAAAGCTTTGCTGATCAATACCGGCAGATTAGCAAAGTGGAGCGTTACCGGCTGCGCCGGAGGAAGAAACTTTACAAGCTGACTTCGAAGGTGTCCTCCATAAGCGTGTCATTACAATCTGCCAGGTGCTGACAAATTTTAGCAGCAATTTTGCTGTAAAAAAAAAGCAAAACAAAAAAAAAACGTTTATTTATTTATTTTTTATTGCTTTGTTATTATTAACCACTTAAGCCCCGGACCATTTCTCCGGCCAAAGACCAGAGCACTTTTTGCAATTCGGCACTGCGTCGCTTTAACTGTTGCGATTGCGCGGTCGTGCGACGTGGCTCCCAAACAAAATCGACGTCCTTCTTTTCCCCACAAATAGAGCTTTCTTTTGGTGGTATTTGATCACCTCTGCGGTTTTTATTTTTTGCGCTATAAACAAAAAATTTTTGAAAAAAACGCATTATTTTTTACTTTTTTGCTATAATAAATATCCCCCAAAAATATAGCGTCTAGTGATTTATAAGCCTTTTTTGATTGGTTTGTGCAAAAGTTATCATGTCTACAAAACAGAGAAAAATGTTTTATGGCATTTTTATTAATAATTTTTTTTTTTTACTAGTAATGGCGGCGATCTGCAATTTTTATCGTGACTGTGACACATCGGACATTTTTGACACATTTTTGGGACCATTGTCATTTATACAGCAATCAGTGCTATACAAATGCACTGATTCCTGTGTAAATGACACTGCCACTAGGTGGCAGTGTTGGGGTTAAGCGTGTCCTGGGGAGTGTTTCTAACTGTGAATGCTGAATGTAAAAAAAAAAAAAAACATTGCCGGCAATAAAAAGTTGTGAAAAAAAAGAGTGTTGTGTACCCCATCCCAAATGTTTTTAAAAAAATGGCGTGGGGGTCCCCCCTAAATCCATACCAGAGCCTTATCCGAGCATGCAGCCTGGCAGGCGAGGAAAGGGGGGAATAAACAATTGCCCCCCCCTTCCTGAACATACCAGGCCACATGCCCTCGACATGGGGGGGATGCTTTGGGGCAGGGGGGCTCTGCGACCTCCACCCCAAAGCACCTTGCCCCCATGTTGATTGGGCAAAGAAATGTGCCTCTTCCCCACAACCCTGGCCGGTGGTTGTGGGGGTCTGCGGGCAACAAGGGGTGAATGAGTATGGGGTACTTTGTGCCCCTATTAATATGCCTGTGTTTCTCGGACCGCTTTTATCGGTGAGCCCAGGAAACGATCCGAGGGTTTGCACGGCTGCCCATGGAGGTGAACAGAAATCATCTCTGATCACCTCCATGATCTAGGACAGTGGTTCTCAACTCCTGTCCTCAGGACACATTAACAGACCAGGTTTGAGTACATGTCATTTCTTAATGTTTTTTTATATATTTTTTGGGGGATATTTATTATAGCAAAATGTAAAAAATAATGTTTTTTTTTTCAAAATTGTCCCTCTTTTTTTGTTTAGTGCGCAAAAAATAAAAACCGCAGAGGTGATCCAATACCACCAAAAGAAAGCTCTATTTGTGGGAAAAAAAGGACATCAATTTTGTTTGGGAGCCGCGACGCACGACCGCGCAATTGTCAGATAAAGAGACGCAGTGCCAAATCGCAAAAAAGTGCTCTGGTCAGGAAGGGGGGTAAATTCTTCCGGGGCTGAAGTGGTTAAGAACCAGTTAATGTTAAAAAAAAGCCTGTGGCCATCGGCTCCAAACATTCACATCTGACCCTCACCTAAATCACAGATGAACCGCTAAACAGCTTCTTTGGAAATTCGTAGTGAAAGCTATAGCAGGGATTGCATGCAAAAGGCTGGTAGCCCAGGACGACGTCAGATTGTGATGAAACACGTCGGGTGGAGCGACGTGCTGACGTCACCACGTACATAATTCCCAGAAGGACGGACTGCTATTCAAAGCTGGCCGGCTTGTACATCTTATGGGTGTATTAGTTAATTTGGTAAGTGCAATCTTTTTATTTGTAATAAACGTTTAAAGCATTCTATGCTATGGCAAGTTTTTATCTTTCCTTGAGCCTTCTTAACCACTTCAATACAGGGTAATTCCCCCTTCCTGCACAGGCCAGTTTTCAGCTTTCAGCGCTGTCGCTTTTTAAATGACAATTGCGCGGTCATGCAACACTGTACCCAAACAAAATTCTTATATTTTGTTCCCACATTTTGTTCTTTTGGTGGTATTTGATAACCACTGGGGTTTTTTTTTATTTTTCGCTAAACAAATAAAAAAGCCTGAATTAAAAAAAAAAAAAGTTTTTCTTTATTTCTGCTATAAGTTTTGTAAATAAGTAAGTTTTCTCCTTCACTGATGGGGCTGCACTGACGGGCACTGTAGGGCGGCACTGGTGGGCACTGATAAGATGGCACCAATGAGGTGGCACTGATGCACTAATATGCAGCACTGATAGGCACTGTTAGGCGGCACTGATATGCAGCACCGATGGGAATTGATAGGCGCCACTGCTGGGCACTCATAGGTGGCACTGATAGCGACAGAAATGGGCACTGAAAGGCAGCACTGATGGGCACTCATAGGTGGCACTGATGGGCACTAAAAGGTGGCACTGATGGACACTGATGGGTGGCACTGATGGATACTGATAGATGGCACTGATAGGCTTCACTGATGAGGAGGCACTGTCAGGCATTACTGATGGTTACTTTTTGGCATCATTTATGGGCACTGATTGGCATCCCTGGTGGTCCTGGGTGGCATATCTGGTGGTCATCATTGGTGGGCATCATTTATGGGCACTGATTGGCATCCCTGGTGATCCTGGGTGGGTATCCCCGGGGGAGGGGCTGCACTAAAAATCAATCAGCGCAGACCCCCCCCCCCCCCGTCAGGAGAGCAGCCGATCTGCTTTCCTCTACAGCCGTCTGTCAGACGTGATAGAGGAAAGGCCGATGCATGGCTTTTCCTGTCTACACTGTGATCAGCTGTGATTGGACACAGCTGATCATGTGGTAAAGAGCTTCCATCAGAGGCTCTTTACTGGGATCGGAGATGCGGTGTGTCAAGCTGACACACCACACCACCGATCGCCACGATTCGCGCCCCCGCGGACGCACGATCATGGCTTATCCTGATGGACGTCATATGACGCCCACTCAGGATAACTGAACCACCAACCAACAGAAAGTGGTTAAAGTGGCAGATTTCCTATCTTCGTCTCTAAGCCCTCCTGGATGGGTTTTTGAGTCGCAAGTGAGATTGACCTTTCCGTAATAGTAGCTTGTAAGTAAACATTTTGTAAGGTGGAGCCATACACTCAGGATCACTCACTTCTTTGGGTGATGGATGGTGCACTTATCGTCTGAAAGACTTTTTCACTATTTGGACTTTTTTTTTCTTTTATATTTTCCCTTTACAACTTTATAAGGGATTATAAAAGGCAGGTTTTACCGAAGTCGATCGATGAATCAACTTCAATACAACCAGCCTGCCCATAGACGGATCAAATCTCAGCCAGTTCCTGCTGCACAGGGTGAGAATCGATCCATCAATGGCTTCATTCAAAACGCATAGATCAGTGTGGAGTCGCTCTTTTACTTCTTTCTTTTCATGTACAGCTTATCTGAACCAGTTCACCTTTCCATCTTGCAAAAAAAAAAAAAGAAAAAACCTAATCAGATCCCATGAATGTGAATAAAAATGGAAGAGAGCGTTTGAGAAAGACACCTGAACAGCAGCCTCACAATAAAGTAGAACATTCAGTGCTGAGAAGACGTGAGCTGCCAACTTTGGCTTGTAATGAATGTGTGCGGGCAATGCTTCAGACTTTGCTCCTACCAAATTTCCTGTCTCAGATATTATCCATTTCTTTTTTTTTTTTTTTTGCCCACGCAAAGTCTACGTTATTGAATATTTTGCTCAGTTCTGCAAATTTTTTATATATTTTTTTTCACATAAATACTTCTATTCAGGGAATAATTTTCAGCTTGAAGTTTAAAACGTATATTCATACTCTAAAAATACAGCGCCATTCGTCTAAAATTACCGCTGAGAATTAATGTATTTATGATAAATTACAGCATGTGGTCTCTGCATGGGGAAAATAATAAAAGAAATAATAAAAAAAAAAAAGAGAGAGAGAGAGAGAGACTGGCTGTGCTCGAGGTGGGACATGGTTTGTGGATCAAGGTGAGCATAGCTGCAAAGGGGTAATATCCGGGATGGTCAACGATTGTCCACAATTAGAAGCATGTCCTACTCACCACCGAGGAATTTATCGCAATCAACGGATGATGAAACAATCCAGTATTAGCTGCAAATTATTTTATTGTATAAAGACATGGTACATACAGGTCATCTTTCTATGTACCCCTTTTTTTTTTTACTTGCTTATCGGGCGCTTATATCCCCTTCCTGCCCAGGCCAATTTTCAGCTTTCAGCGCTGTCACACTTTGAATGACAATTGTGCGGTTATGCAACACTGTACCCATATGACATTTGTATTATTTTTCTCACACAAATAGAGCTTTCTTTTGGTGGTATTTAACCGCTTGCCGACCGCCGCACGCCGATATACGTCGGCACAATGGCAGCGGTGGGCAAATGGGCGTACCTGTACGTCCCCTTTAAGAGGCGGGGATAGCAGGCGCGCCTTCCCGCCACGTACAGCGTGACCATGCCCGACTCGATGTCTGCCGGTCTTCCGGCGATCGTGTCACGGTGCCGCAGAACAGGGAAGTGCCTACGTAAACAAGGCATTTCCCCGTTCTGCCTAGTGATATGACAGAGATCACCGCTCCCTGTCATCGGGGGGCAGTGATCGCTGTCATGTGAGTAGTAGCCCATCCCCCCCACAGTTAGAATCACTCCCTAGGACACGCTTAACCCCTTGATCGCCCCCCTAGTGTTTAACCCCTTCCCTGCCAGTGTAATTTACACAGTAATCCGTGCATTTTTATAGCACCGATCGCTGTATAAATGCCAATGGTCCCAAAATAGTGTCAAAAGTGTCCGATGTGTCCGCCATAATGTCGCAGTCCTGATAAAAATCGCAGATCGCTGCCATTACTAGTAAAAAAAAAATTTTAAATTAAAATGCCATAAAACTATCCCCTATTTCGTAGACGCTATAACTTTTGCGCAAGCCAATCAATATACACTTATTGTGGGGTTTTTTTATCAAAAATATGTAGGAGAATACATATCGGCCAAAACTGAGGACATTTTTTTATTATTATATTTTTGGGGGATATTTATTACAGCAAAAAGTAAAAAAATATTGTGTTTTTTTTCAAAATTGTCGCTTTTTTTTTGTTTATAGCGCAAAAAATAAAAACGTCAGAGGTGATCAAATACTACCAAAAGAAAGCTCTATTTGTGGGAAAAAAAGGACGTCAATTTTATTTGGGTGCAACGTCGCACGACCGCACAATTGTCAGTTAAAGCGACGCAGTGCCGAATCACAAAAAAAATGCTCTGGTCAGGAAGGGGGGTAAATCCTTCTGAGGCTGAAGTGGTTAAACATAAATTGTGTTACTCCACATAAAAAGTATGCATTT
The DNA here is from genome assembly GCA_037952925.1 of Lithobates clamitans. Taxonomy (NCBI): domain Eukaryota; kingdom Metazoa; phylum Chordata; class Amphibia; order Anura; family Ranidae; genus Lithobates; species Lithobates clamitans. Next base: position 10,996 of record JBBGZY010000739.1, read on the forward strand.
TATTCTGTAATTTGTCCTGTTTAAAACAACGCTTAAATTATGATTTTGGTACAAAACATTGCAAAGTTATTTACAAATGAAGTAAAGCAGGTTTTTTTCAATTGTGCTGTTTTTCAGTGTGATAAGTGTAAATATATGTAAAAGGTTTAAAAATATCAATGAACAAAGCAAATAAAAACAGAAAAAAAGTTTACATATTAGTTAATAAAATATAAAAAGAAAAAAATTACCAGAAAAATTATAAATGAATAGAGAAGGAAAATAAGGAGTTAATTAGGGGCTGATTAGCGTAAATTAAGGGTTAATAGGGGGTTTACCAGAGGAACATTTAACATTTACTTGTCAAGTTGCTTTAACTGACTTCATCTGCAGATCGAAGTTCATCCCTTTGATCTGTAGATGAATAAACAGAAAGATACAAAAAGAAACAATGTTTCAGTGTATCTTTCTGAATAAACGGCTGGGCAATGTTGTTGATAAACAACTTTTTTTTTTTACAGCTCTTGTTTCCGAGACCTTCTCTGTGTAATCAGCAATGCAGCTATGATTCATCAGAGCTGATTTTCTGTGTACTATGACAGGGGGGTTTAAGGCAGCAGGGCAGAAGGACTGGACATACTGGACACGCCCTGTGTACAATGATGACATTTTTTTGGGCATTTCTAGCACACCCAGAGTCTGCAACTGGTTAATGCTGCCAGCAGATCAACCTCTACAAACTCAGCAGTGTCTAAAAATGGAGAGCAACTGAGCATGTGCAGAGCAGGATAAAAAGGTCTATTACTGGATTTTAACCACTTAAGCCCCAGACCAAAGACCAGAGCCAAAGACCAGAGCACTTTTTGCGATTCAGCATCGCTTTAACTGGCAGTTGCGCGGTCGTGCGACATGGCTCCCAAACAAAATTTGCGTCCTTTTTTTTTCCACAAATAGAGCTTTCTTTTGGTGGTATTTGACCACCTCTGCGGTTTTTATCGTTTGCGCTATAAACACAAAAAGAGCGACAATTTTGAAAAAAAAGCTATATTTTTTACTTTTTGCTATAATAAATATCCCCCAAAAATATATATATAAAAAAAATTTCCTCAGTTTAGGCCGATACGTATTCTTCTATATATTCTTCTTCGTATTCTTCTACATATTTTTGGTAAAAAAAAATCGCAATAAGCGTTTATTGATTGGTTTGCGCAAAAGTTATAGCGTCTACAAATAGGGGATAGTTTTATGGCATTTTTACTAATATTTCTTTTTTACTAGTAATGGCCGTGATCAGCGATTTTTATCATGACTGCGACATTATGGCGGACAGATCGGACACTTTTGGCGCTATTTTGGGACCATTCACATTTATACAGCGATCAGTGCGATTAAAAATGCATTGATTACTGTGTAAATGTGACTGGCAGTGAAGGGGTTAACCACTAGGTGCCACTGTAGGGGTTAAGTGTGTCCTAGGGAGTGATTCTAACTGTGGGGGGGAGGGGGCTATGTGTGACACGACACTGATCATCGCTCTCGATTACAGGGAGCGGTGATCAGTGACAGTGTCACTAGGCAGAACAGGGAAATGCTTGTTTACATCAGCATTTTCCCCGTTCTTCCTCACCGTGAGACGATCGCAGGTACCCCCGCGGACATCGAGTCCGTGGGACCCGCGATCACGCTCACGTAGCTCCTGGCGGGCGCACGCACCCGCAAAGCCGCCACTTGAAGGGCAACGTACGGGTATGTTAATCTGCCTGTACGTGCCCTTCTGCCGCAGTATATCTGCGTGAGGCGGTCGGGAAGTGGTTAAATAAACAAGGCCAAGAAGACAGCTTCCTTGGCTGACAACAATGGAAGGGTTTAGTTCCGCTTTAATACAGAGGGCGAAGACCCAGATGGACCCTGACAGACTTCACCAGCAGGCTCCTGGGCTGCCCTCCAGCCCCACAACTCACTGATGAAGCCCAGGAAACTGTAAATGCAGAAAAAGGCTCCCTAACCAGCGCCAGCAGTCATGCAGTACACATCAGCAAAGGAAGAGCTTGCAGCGGTCATAAAGCCAGTCCAAACACAGCATGTCATCACACTCCTGACACAACTGTCCAAAAAGGGGAAGAAGAGGGGAAACATAGCCATCCAGGGGTACCAGCAGGGCTACCGGGGCACTTCCTAATTCCAAGCAGGACTCCCCTCTCTTGGGGGTCCAATCTTCACCCTTGCACAGTGGACTGTGCCTAGAGGGCCTTCAGGGACTCAATCCTCCAGCTACCCTGGACCTGTATAGCACCCTACCAGAAAGCACCAGGCAATATATACTGTGCATTGCCCAAGAGTCCATAAATGCGTGTCCCTGTGCCAACTGGCAACCCAGGCCATCCCTGCATTGCATCCTCTTTGTCCGGTGCAAGGCCCAGGTACCATTCTTCTGAGCGATGGTAGCTGTAGGAATGAATCTGGATAGCGCCATTCTCCTGATCCTTCTTAGAACCTTTTGAGAATCTAGTAAAATCGTGCAGAGAGCTGCAGTGTCTGGACCACCACCTTCAGACAATGGTGGAAAAAACTGGAGCCCTGCCTGCAGGGGAAGGGTTATGCCGTGTACACATGGGCGGACTTTTCGACCGGACTGGTCCGATGGACCGAATCCGGTGGACAATCCGATGGTGTGTGGGCTCCATTGGACCTGCAGCAGACTTTTTTGGTCAAAAATCTGATGGACTTTAGATTTGGAACATGTTTCAAATTTGTCCGACGGACTCGAGTCCGGTTGAAAAGTCCGCTCGTCTGTATGCTAGCCCGGCGGACGAAAACCCACGCTAGGGCAGCTATTGGCTACCGGCTATCAGCTTCCTTATTTCAGTCCGATCGTACGTCATCACGTACAAATCCGTCGGACTTTGGTGTGATCGCGTGTAGGCAAGTTCGTTCCTTCAAAAGTCAGCCGGAAGTCCGTCAAAAGTCCGGTCGAAAAAGTCAACCCGTGTGTACATGGCATTAGATCTAGAAGCAAAATTCCTGTAGGTGGCTCTTAACCCTGATAGTAAGGATTATTGAAGCTGCTCTGTGTCCCATTATATATGATAAAGGAAATAGACTTGTACCTAATGCTGAATTGTACCACTGTGTTTTTCCTGATTTATGCCATTCTGCTAAGGCTGCGCTAATAGTATTAGTGATACCAAGAGCAATAATGTTCATACACCCAATGCTCAAAGAAGCAAAGGTCTTATTTATTTACACAGAAAGGAAATCAATAATACATACTGAAATCTAAAGGAATATTACAAAGTGAACAAGAATAAAAGAACAGAGAGGAAGCCTTACGCAAGTCCTTCCTCAAATTTGGTATATAGTGCCTTGAAAAAGTATTCACACCCCTTGAAATTTTCTACATTTTGTCATATTACAACCAAAAATGTAAATGTTTTTTATTGGGATTTTAAGTGATGGACCAACACAAAGTGTCACATAATTGTGAAGTGGAAGGAAAATGATAAATGTTTTTCAAATATTTTTTTCAAATAAATATCTGAAAAATGTGGTGTGCGTTTGTATTCACCCCCCTTTATTCTGATCCCCCTAACTAAAATCTAGTGGAACCAATTGCCTTCAGAATTCACCTAATTAGTAAAAACTGTAATTTTATCTCAGTATTAATACAGCTGTTCTGTGAAGCACTCAGAGGTTTGTTAGAGAACCTTAGTGAAAAAACAGCATCATAAAGGCCAAGGAACACACCAGACAGGTCAGGGATAAAGTTGTGGAGAAGTATAAAGCAGGGTTAGGTTGAAAAAAAATATCCCAAGCTTTGAACATCTCACAGAGCTCTGTTCAATCCATCATCCGAAAATGGAGAGAGTATGGTACAACTGCAAACCTACCAAGACATGGCCGTCCACCTAAACTGACCGGCCGGGCAAGGAGAGCATTCATAAGAGAAGCAGCCAAGAGGTCCATGGTAACTCTGGAGGAGTTGCAGAGATCCACAGCTCAAGTGGGAGAATCTGTCCACAGGACAACTATTAGTCGTGCTCTCAACAAATCTGACCTTTATGGAAGAGTGGCAAGAAGAAAGACATTGGTGAAAGAAAACCATAAGAAATTCTGTTTGCAGTTTGGGAGAAGCCATGTGGGGGGGACAGCAAACATGTGGAAGAAGGTGCTCTGGTTAGTGCCTGGCCGATCTGCAGGTGCCAGGCACTGGATGTCCTCCGGCACCCACCGATCGTCTGTAAACACACAGAACGGAGATCTGCCTATATAAACAAACAATAAATCTTCATTCTGACAGGGGGGGAAGAGATGGATTTTGTGTCCATACTGCCCTCTCCCAGTATACTTGCAGCAAACGATATCCACTTCAATGGCATATAACAAGTCCTTGTCCCATAATCAGAGGTGTACTACAACCATGACCTTGTACCAGGGGAGATCACTAGAAGAGAAAACAAAGGAATAGTCCTTAGCCTTATATCTCCATCTTTCTACTCCTTGCTGCTCCACTCCCATCTGAGCCACTAACCTCAACCCCACCCATTAATATATATGATCCTGTCTGGAGGGGGGGTTAAGTGACCTCACTTCCTGGAGATCTTAAGACATAAATAAGCCCTAAAGGGGCAATACATTTAATCTTACCTACATAAGGACTTCAGTTGGCAACTGGAAAGACAACATAAAATGTCAGGGAATCTCTCCAAAGTGAGGGGAAATCCCCTTCCAACCGAACAGCTGTCTATATTTATTATTTTTATCATTATTATTAATATTATACAGGATTTATATAGTGCCAACAGATTGCACAGCACTTTACAATACAAAGGGAGACAATACAATTCAATACAAGAGGGTTAGGAGGGCCCTGCTCCTGGGAGCTTACATTCTAATATTTTAAGACTTTAATGTTCAATTTTAAATTTTGGATTTCCTGTCACTTCATCCAAAACAGATTAAAAAAATATTTACATGTGGCTATAAATGTTTATTTTATAGCTAAAATATATGGCCCTCCTTCAAAATACTGAGTTCAAGTATTTCCAGGGAAGAGCACATGTTCGGTAATGTTGGGGACATTTGGTAGTTTATCCAAGCTCCTTCTTAAACTCCTACAAGTGTTTGCCAAAAGGCACCTGAAGGACTCTCAGACCATGAGAAACTAAATTCTCTGGTCTGATGAAACAAAGATTGAACTCTTTGGCCCGAATGGCAAGCGTCATATCTGGAGGAAACCAGGCACCGCTCATCACCTGGCCAATACCATCCCTATAGTGAAGCATGGTGATGGCAGCATCATGCTGTGGGGTTGTTTTTCAGCGACAGGAACTGGGAGACTAGTCAGGATTGAGGGAAAGATGAATGCAGCAATGTACAGGGACATCCTTGATGAAAACCTGCCCCAGATCGCTCTGGACCTCAGACTGGACGGAAGGTTCATTTTCCAAGAGGACAACAACTTTAAACACACAGCCAAGATAATAAAGGAGTGGCAATTCTATGAATATCCTTGAGTGGCCCAGCCAAAGCTCAGATTTGAACCCAATTGAACATCTCTGGAGAGATCTGAAAATGGCTGTGCACCGACGCCTCCCATCCAACCTGATGGATCTTGAGAGGTCCTGCAAAGAAGAATGGGAGAAAATACCCAAAAATAGGTGTGCCAAGCTTGTAGCATCATACTTGAGGCTGTAATTGGTGCCAAACGTGTTTCACCAAAGTATTGTGCAAATGCTGTGATACTTATGTACATGGGATTTTTTTTGTTTTTTATTTTTAATAAATTTGCAAACATTTCTTGTCAAATTTGTTTATTGATTTTGAAAATATAAACATTGGTACAATTAACAAAATTTTGATTACATTAAATGGTAGCATTAGTTGAATTTACATATCAGATCTTAGTATTTCTTGTAGTTATAAGCAATGAAAGACTTAAATAGGCTATATGTTTTAGAAAGACTAAAGGTGTTACAATCAATTTTAACAATTATATAATTAAGAGCAACAAAAAATGAAAAAGTTGGTAAACTTTTAACTTTGAGTAATATGTAATAAAGAAATAATATTAATTACTACGAGAGTCAGTTATTTATTCCCTTCCTGCCGACCGTACGCAGATGTGTGTACTTGGCTTTCCGGGGTTATACCGTTGTTTAGAGCCGGCGATCGGCTATCCGAGTATAACAACCGATGCGGCTAAAAGCCGCTCGGCTGTTATACCGCAGGAGCGGGAGGGGACATCCCCCCTCCCGCCGCCTCCCGCCGCTCTTAAAGGGCCTCCCGTGCAATCGGGAGGCCCGGTGTCCAATCGGCTGCCTTTGGCGGCTGGGGGCGGGCTGGAACGAAGCTGTGGGCGGCTTCGTTCCAGCCTTCTCATTGTAAACGCGGAAGCGACGTCATGACGTCACTTCCCGTTTACTCGGTTGCCAATGGCGCCGGTTTTAAAAAGATACACAGTGTTCAGAATCGCTGTTTTCAGTGATCTGAATACTTTGAAGTGCAAAGGAGGGATCGGGGGTCTTTTAGACCCCCGATCCCTCCATAAAGAGTACCTGTCACCACCTATTACTGTCACAAGGGATGTTTACATTCCTTGTGACAGCAATAAAAGTAAAAAAAAAAAAAAATTTAAACACAATTTAAAGTATAAAAATAAATAAAATAAATAAAAAAAATGTATATTTTTAAAGTGCCCCTGTGCCCGCGAGCTCGCGCAGCGAAAAAAACGCATATGGAAGTCACGCCCGCATATGTAAACGGTGTTCAAATCACACAAGTAAGATATCGCCACGATCGTCAGAGTGAGAGCAATAATTCTAGCCCTAGACCTCCTCTGTAACTCAAACCTGGTAACTGTAAATAAAATTTAAAGCGTTGCCTATGGAAATTCATAGGTACCATAGTTTGTCGCCATTCCACGAGTGCGTGCAATTATAAAGGGTGACATGTTTGGTATCTATTTACTCGGCGTAACATCATCTTTCACATTATACAAAAAAAATTGGGGTAACTTTACTGTTTGGATTTTTTAAAATTCATGAAAGTGTCCCTTTTCCAAAAATTTGCGTTTAAAACACCGCTGCACAAATACCGTGTGATATAAAATATTTCAACAACCTCCATTTTATTCTCTAGATTCTCTGCTAAATATATATATATATAATGTTTGGGAACTCTAAGTAATTTTCTAGCAAAAAAATACGGATTTTAACTTGTAAACACCAAATTTCAAAAATAGGCTTAGTCATGAAAGGGTTAAAATAGGACAGTAGAGCTTATTATCTATTATTGTATTATAAATTGAACATTATAAAAGTGAATGTTTCGCTACCATTTCGTTATGTAAAAATAAATAGGAGAAGACAGGATAGAATAAGGAGAAAAGAAAAGAATTAAAGGAAAGTAAAGATAAGAAGAAGAAAAGAAAAAAAAAAAAAAAAAAAGGTCTGGATTAGTAGAGGTTTCCGGGGATTTCTTAGTAACAATATATACATAGTATCTTTTTATCAGTTATTCAAAACAAAGTTATATAGTTACCAAGCTCTTAGTAAAGAAGTGTCAAAATTAGGAGAAAGAAAGTGGGTCACCCAAGGACTACAAATTTTCTCAAATTTAGGTATGTTATCGTTGGATATGGCATCTGTTTTCGTGAGGATCATGGCCTGATGTATTCTATTCGTAGTTTCAGAAATCATTAATGATGAGGACTTCAATTTGCAAACATTTCAAGCTTCTTTCACGTTGTCATTATGGGGGATTGTTTGAAGAATTTTGAGGAAAATAATGAATTTAATCCATTTTGGAATAAGGCTGTAACATAACAAAATGTGGAAAAAGTGAAGCGCTGTGCATTCTTTCTGGATGCACTGTATCTGGATTCGGTTTTGTGGTGACCAGTCTGTGGATTTTCAGGATATACCCCATTGCTGTTTTTGACTCTCTGTATAAGGGGGTCAATCGAGTCTGGTGAGTGCGCTGTTCATTTATTTGTTGGTGGAGAGGACATCACCTTGTCTTCACATTCTGGTGGATGATCACTTCACTGTAACTGGAATTCATTTCGACTTTATGGACCGTCACACTATAAAATGCTTATAATTTACATGTTTTGTATATTTTAGTGGCACTAATTTATCACATCACTTTGGTGCAATTTTATGGTTCTTTATTTTGATTGTGATTATATGTTTTCCTGGTACACATTGTATTTGGGAGCGCAGTTTTTTTTTCTACAATAATTAACCATTTCAAGGCAGTTGTTGCACATTATAACGAGCAGCTCTTCTAATTCTAACTCTTTTTTTTTTTTTTCAAACTCTTTATTTATAGATATAAAGTATTCATCCGAACAGAACAATACAATACTATACACAAAATGAGAACAGTATCTCACAAAATACAAACAGAACTAACATTAACTAGCAATATAGGAGAGAGGTTGATAGGATAGTGGAATGGTGTACAGCTAATAACCTAATCCTAAACACAGGGAAAACAAAGGAACTGATTGTAGATTTCAGAAGGAACCGGCCAGAACCAGCACCACTTTTTATGAAAGGCGTGTGCGTGGAGCGGGTCTCTACCTTTCAAGTTTTTGGGAACATACATTTCAGAAAACTTATCATGGACAATCAACATTAAAGCCATTATTAACCACTTCAATACCAGGCACTTAGACACCTTCCCGCCCAGGCCAATTTTCAGCTTTCAGCACTGTCGCAATTTGAATGACAATTGCGCGGTCATGCTGCACTGTACTCAAACAATTGTTTTATCATTTTGTTCCCACAAATAGAGCTTTCTTTTGGTGGTATTTGATCACCTCTGCGGTTTTTATTTTTTGTGCAACAAATAAAAAAAGACCGAAAATTTTGAATAAAACAAGCTTTTCTTTGTTTCTGTTAAAAATTTTTGTAAATAAGTATGTTTTCTTCTTCAATGACGGGCACTGATATGGCTGCACTGACAGGCACTGATACGGCGGCACTGATGGGCACCGATGAGGTGGCACCAATGAGGTGGCACTGATGAGGGGGCACTGACGGGCACTGATGATGGGCACTGATAGGCGGCACTGATGGGCACTGATAGGTGGCACTGGTATGCGGCACTAATGGGCACTCATAGGTGGCACCGATGGGCACTCATAGGCAGCACTGATGGGCACTCGTAGGTGGCATTGATGGGTACTTATGGGTAGCACTGATGGGTACTTATGTGTGGCACTGATAGGTGGCATGGATGGGCACTGATGGGCACTGATAGGTGGGCACTGATGGGCACAGATGGGCACTGACAGGTGGCACCGATGGACACTGATGGGTGGCACTGATGACACTGATTGGTGGCACTGATGCCCCTAAGGGTGGCATTGCTGGGCATCACTGCAATATAATGGTGCCAATCAGTGCCCATTTGTGGGCACTGATTGGCACAGATTGGGCACTGACTGGGCACATGTGGATGGTCATGGGGTACATAACTGGCCATCCACATGTTGTCCCCTTCCCTGGTGGTCCTAGTGGCGATCCCTGGTGGTCCAGTGTGGTCATCTGAGGGGGGCTGCGCTGATAAACAAACAGCGCAGACCCCCCCTGTCAGGAGAGCCGCCGATCGGCTCTCCTCTACTCGCGTCTGTCAGACGCAAGTGAGGAAAAGCCGATCAACGGCTCTTCATATTGACATCGTGATCAGCCGTGATTGGACACGGCTGATCATGTGGTAAAGAGCCTCCGCCAGATTGACACACCGCTCCACTAATCGCCCCAGGGCGCGCGGTGGCATGTTATCCTGCTGGACGTCATATGACGCCCAGTCAGGATAACTGAACCACCGCCCGGCCGTCATCAGCTATGGGCCGGGCGGGAAGTGGTTAAGAAATTGCAACAGCATTTATATTTTTTGCGACTCCTTAGGAAGAATGGCTTGGGAAGGAAGGTGCTAGAGACCTTCTATCGCCCTGCCATTGAGAGTACATTAACATATTGTATTCTAGTTTGGTATCCTAGTTGTACGCAGGCAGATAAAAATGCTAAGGAGAGTGGTTCGAACAGCTCAGAAAACTGCAGGGTGTGAACTTGTTTCTCTAGAAGAAATATATGAGACTCGTTGCCTCTGTAGAGCAAGAAAAATAGTGAGAGACCCGACTCATCCTGGTTGTCATTTCTTTGAATATATTCCAACTGGGAGACAATTTAGGGTGATTAAAACAAGGACAAATAGATTTAAAGAGAGCTTCTTTCCCAGGGCTGTTAAAGCTATCAATGCAGGAATGAAATGAAAGAGGTTACATGAAGATAGACTGAGAAATTCTGGACAGCCGCACACCGATAAAAGTTTCTTATGTCTTTATTTGTGAACCAGGATGACAAAGTATACATGACACCAAAGCAGAGTGGTACAGAAAGACAGCTGACGCGTTTCACACTTATACCAAGTGCTTACTCATAGCTGTCTTTCTGTACCACTCTGCTTTGGTGCCATGTATACTTTGTGATCCTGGTTCACAAATAAAGGCATAAGAGACTTTTATCGGTGTGCGGCTGTCCAGAATTTCTCCGTCTATCTTCATCTACACATGCAATAGCCAGCACCCGGGGCTCTATTTCTTTCCGGAGATTAAGGACTCTTTGTCGGTGGACCTACCTGAGCGGTGGGGCTTTCTCCTGCCTGAAAGAGGTTACATAGTTTTATTTATTTTTTTTGTCTTTAGTTTATTTTTATTTTATTTTTTTAATATGAGGGCACTTTTTATACTTTTATAATATGGGGATACTTTTATACATTTATATATATAATACACTTTTTGGTATAATTAAATCCTATGTGGTAAATGCATGGTTGAAAATTGTGATGTATGAATAATGTGTGGAGTAGAAATGCAATTTCATTGTGATTTGTTTTACAATGACAATAAATCTTATCTTATCTAAATTACCGCATAGTGAGAGATAGAGAGAGTGCTTAACATCAGGAGACCTGAAATAATAAATTAAAACTCCCTTCTAACATTCCGGAGCTAACCATAACCAATGTTGTATCAGTTGCTCAGATGGACACTTCAAATGTTTTATAAAATGTGGGGAGACAGGTGGGGAAAGACAGGGGGGGGGAGGGGGGGCACAGAAAAAACAAGGATAAAGGGGCCGATGGGGAGCACATGCAAGTCAGCAGAGAAGGGTGGGAAATCTTCAGTCTCCAGAGAAATCCAGTAGGGAGCCCTCATCCGAATAAACGGTACAAGCATGTTCCAATATGACCATGTTTCCATATTTTAGTGTATTGCTCTCTCCTGTTTTGGGCGGTGAGTACTATCTAATTCAAATTCTAATCATAATTTTAATTATAATTATATTTTTTTAAAACCATATATCTTCACTACTTCACTCTATAATTTTTTTTGGTTTAACCACCTCCCGCCCTCTCTATAGCAGAATGACGGCTACTGCAGAGCCTTAATTGCTGGGAGTCCGTCATATGATGTCCTCCCATGCATGAGCTGCCTGCGCGCCCCCTGTCTGTGTGGCGCACTCAGTGATCACCGGAGTCTATGATCGACAGCCCCTTACCATGTGATCAGCTGTCTGCCAATGACAGCTGATCACGTGAGGTAAACATAAAATCGGTAATCGTTTTTTTTCTCCCCTCACGCTATGAGTGAGCGATCACCGGCTTCTGTCAGAGGGACATCGCTTCCTCACACAGAGAGCCATGGCTGCCTCATCTGTGCCCACCAATGCCACCTGCCAGTGCCACCTATCAGTACCCACCAGTGCCAACTACCAGTGCCCACAAACTTTGCCCAACAGTACCACCTATCAATGCCCACCAGTGCTGCCAATCAACACCCATCAGTGCTGCCTATCAGGGTCACCTATCAGCGCCTACCAGTGCCCATCAGTGCCACCCATCAGTGATCATGATGGGTGGCACTGATGGCCACCCATCAGTGGTCATCAGTGATGACCACTGATGGGTGGCCATCACTGGTATGGATATTAGGGGAACCCTGCGCCATTTTTTTTTTTTAATTGGCGTAGGGGTCCCCCCCCAAAAGCTATACCAGACCCTTCAGGTCTGGTATGGATTTTAAGGAGAACCCTGCTCCAAATAGGTGGCCTGGCCACCGATAGGTGGCCCTTTAGAGCCACCTATCAGTGCCCTTCAGTGTCACCCATCAGTGCCACCCATCAGTGCCTTCTCTTAGTGCCACCTCTCAGTGATACCTATCAGTGCCCATAAGTGCAGCCTATCAGTGGCCATCAGTGCAGCCTCATCAGCGCACATCAATGAAGGAGAAAAATTACCTGTTTTCAAAATTTTATAACAAACTATGAAAATGTTTTTTTTTGTTTTTTTTTTTTTTTTAATTTCCTGTCTTTTTTTGTGTTTTTTTTTAACAAAAACCCAGCAGTGATTAAATACTACCAAAAGAAAGAGCGCTATTTGTGTGAAAAAAAATTATAAAAATTTAATTTTGGGCACAGTGTTGCACGACCACGCAATTGTCATTTAAAGTGTGACAACGCTAAAAGCTCAGACATGGTCTGGGCAGGAAGGAGGTTTAAGTGCCCGGTAAACAAGTGGTTAAATCACTGTCTGCGCGGGTGTGGGAGCCTAATTCAGGTTCTATACTCATTGCACATAACCCTCTCTTGCGCTATCCAAAATGACTATAGTTCTACTTTAATCCTAAAATGTTGGGGTCATTCACATCGTCACGTTGCAGTAAGTTTTTTTTTTTACATGTGAACCATAGTAGGTTGCGTTGTTAGGCCATTTATTTTGAATGTCACCCTGAGGCACTATTATAGTAGCACACACGCACCTGCACTTCAGTGCACCACAACACACATGTGCCTTTATTGTGGTGGGGTGTGTTGTGTTTAAAAAAATTTAAAAAAATGAATTAAATGTGCTTTTTAATAGTCTAAATGGGCCCTAAAGGCAGGAAGGGAACTGCAGCACGGTGGAGGTCTGTTTCGTTAGCTTGTTTACCCAAATAACCTTCGGAATTACATTTCCTTTCCTTAAATAACACACTTCCTTTGAATTCCCTATGGATTCTGTCTCATTATGCTGCAATGGGGATAAAACGAACATTGCAGGGACATTTAATATCATTTAAAATTCATATAAAGCCCTGGACTACTGGCTCTGGAGATCAGGAGTCCTTCAGACCTCTGGACAATACAAGGTTTTTTTTTTGTACGTGTCTATAATGAGTGGCGGGCCAGGAGGGATGACGCACCCCATGTCAATTGGAGACATGTTTCTAAGTGGCAGTGCTGTGTGCAGACCAGCTAGTAAATGCCTCTTAATTAAATCATTTGAATTGATGAATAGATAAACATTGACGAAGCCTTTGTGATCCTCATTATCCTCATCAATGTCGCTGAACTAAAAGGAGACAAAGTGGCTCATTGACAACTTTGTAGGAAAGCTGAAAGGCCACACTCTTCCTTCACATCTGATTAAAAAATAAATAAATAAATAAAATAAAATTTAAAATATAATATATCTCTATCTATCTATCTATCTATCTATCTATCTATCTATCTATCTATCTATCTATCTATCTATCTATCTATCTATAGATATAGATATATCTATATATATATTTATATGTATAATATATATATAATATATATCTATATCTATATCTATATATATCTATATCTATCTATCTATATCTATCTCTATCTATCTATCTATCTATCTATCTATCTATCTATCTATCTATCTATCTATCTATCTATCTATCTATCTATCTATATATATATATATATATATATATATATATATATATATATATATATATATATATATATATGTATATATATATGTATATATATATGTATCTATATCTATATATATCTATCTATATATATATATATATATATATATATATATATATATATATATATATACACATAATTCAATGCATACTTCAGAATTACCAAAATATTATTATTATTATTACTATTATTATTATTGTGCTAGTACTACGTTACTAATATTTTAAGTTGAACCAAAATTTTAAATTTTACCCAAACTTTTGGCAAAAGATTTCATATTTTTGCCATTTTGGTGAAATTCATTACATTGGTGCTCAACCTTTGGCCCTCCAGCTGTTTGCGGTACCACAAGTCCCATGAGGCATTGCAGGGCTGACAGTTACAAGCATGACTCCCAAAGGCAGAGGCATGATGGGACTCGTAGTTTTGCAACAACTGAAGGGCCACAGGTTGAGCACCCATGCATTAGAGCAGTGGTCTTCAAACTGCGGCCCTTTGCTTGCTTATTTCCGGCCCTTGGGGCACTATTTTATTCACTGACACCAACAAAGGGGCACATTTCCTTCCAAAAAAAACAACAATGGGGCCCAATAATACCAATGATGGGAGACAAAGAAGAGGATACTATAAAAGTAGCCAAAAACCGGACTTTGTGGGCATGGAAACAATGGAGAAGTGAAAAAAATTTAATTTCAAAATATTTATTAAAAAAAGTACAAAAAATAAACACTATATTCAAAAAGATATAAAAAACATGAAGGCTGATACAATTAGTACAGTGAGCCCTTGTGCGTCTACGCGTTTCGCCGTAAGGCTTCTTTAGGACTCGATCAAGGTTCAAAGGCGTAACAAAAGAGAAACAGAGAACAAGTCTTACTGTATTTAATTTGGTAGGCCTCGTATAAAAATCCCCGTGGTGGAAAATATGTAAATCTTTTATATCTTTTATATCCTTAAGCAGGGGCCCGCATATGTCTTGTAACTGAAGGAGGAGAGACCATCAGGACAATAGTGCTGAGGTGTGATGGGAGACCATTCCTTCCAATGACACCAACTATGAGGCCTAATGACACCAATGAGGGAGGCCATTCCTCCCGATGACACCAATGATGGGGAACAGTTCCTCCCAATGACACCAACAACGAGGCCCAATGACACCAATGATGGGGAACAGTTCCTCCCTAAGACACCAAAGATCAGGCACTATTCCTACCAATGACACCAATAATGGGGCACAGTTCCCCCCAATGACCTGAACAATGGGGCACTATTGCTCTCATTGACACCAAAAATTGGGCATTGTTTACTCCAACTGATGCTGGGACAATTTCTACTCATTTGCTACAGTCCGGCCCCCTAAAATCTGAAGGACAGTAAACTGGCCCTTTGTTTAGAAAGTCTGGAGACCTCTGCATTAGAGCCTATTATTCAGGTGTTTTTAATGGTACAATAGGCATAAAATAGCATCTGAAAAGTTACAGAAGTTTCTTTCATTTATCCTAGATCTGTTCTTTTGTCAAAAAACACTTTCTCAATTAGAGGCAAAATTTTATATTTTTTTACCGAAAGAAAAAAAAATGTGGAAAAAAGAATGAAATTAAAAAAGTGATAGTACAAAAAAATGATCATACCGTATATGCCAAAAATGTGAAAAAACACCCATATAATAAAAAATAAAATGAAATACAAGAAAATTATGCAACACTGTTAGGTACACTTTAGTAGCATAATATATATATATATATATATATATATATATATATATATATATATATATATATATATATATATATATATATATATATATATATACATATTAAAAAAAAATAAAATATATATATATAGATATAGATATAGATATAGATATAGATCTATATCTATATCTATCTATATCTATATATCTATATATATATATATATATATATATATATATATATATATATATATATATATATATATACATATTTATATACATAAAAAAAATATGTACATAAAAGAGACTAAGGGATGTATTTCTTTGAAAAAAAAATTACATAGCTATCCATCCAGCAAAACTGCTGGTACATTAATTCTGAACAAGGCTATTTTATGTACAGGTTAAATATTCTTAATTCATAAAAATGCTGCATTATGACCACTAGATGAATATGATGATCATACTTATTTCTAATGATCCCCAGCTCCATCTAGTGGTCATAATGCTGCATTTTGTCGAGCCACTCTATTTTTTATGAACAAATAATATTGGACCTGTAGAGGAAATAGAAGAAGAACATTTGATTTTGCCCCATTTAAAAAGAACAAATGTAGCAGCGGTCGTGCTTCTATTTTTTCATAAATACAGTGTCCCTTGTGATAATAGAACACTTTATGGCCATCTGTGGTGTTATATTGTGTGTCTCGTTCATACTTCCCAGCTTTTTGAGGGACACCTACTGTATTATCAAAAGTATGTAAGCATAGCTCCCAACTGTCCCTGATTTCGAGGGACTGTCCCTGATTTGGAGCAATGTCCCTCTGTCCCTCCTTCCTCCTCATTTGTCCCTCATTTTGGTCTGATCCATATAGTTTTATATAAAGAGCACTTTTTATCTTTCAAAAAGTGTTTCCCAGCTCTAAACCTTTCATCCAATTTCTAAATTGCTGCATTTGTACATTTTAAAAGCAAATATAAAGGAATAGTAGTGATTTTTTTATCACTACTATTCCTTTATATTTGTGGGTTTAATTAACCTTTTTTTTTTGTTAATTCTCCTTTAAGGGGGTGTGGCAGGGGGTGTGTCCTATGCCTACATACGTTTGTTAGTAGGTGTCCCTCATTCCCATCTCAAAATGTTGGGAGGTATGTGTAAGCATAGGACACACCCCCTGACACACACCCTTAATTGAGAATTATCCCCCCCCAAAAAGGATTAGTTAAAGGGATTGTAAACCCTCAAGGTTTTTCTAAGGTCATTCGATGCATGAAGGTGAAAAACCCTCTGTGATGCAGCAGCCCCCCCCCCCCCCAGAGCCCCCCTTTTACTTACCTGAACCCGGTCTTTCCAGCGACGGGGACGAGCGCACCATCTCTGCCCGGTGACTTGGGTCCTTATTGGATAGATTGATACCCTGTTTCCCTGAAAATAAGACCTAGCGTGATTGTCGGTGATGTTATTTCTCCTTTAAGGGGGTGTGGCAGGGGGTGTGTCCTATGCCTACATACGTTTGTTAGTAGGTGTCCCTCATTCCCATCTCAAAATGTTGGGAGGTATGTGTAAGCATAAGACACACCCCCTGACACACACCCTTAATTGAGAATTATCCCCCCCAAAAAGGATTAGTTAAAGGGATTGTAAACCCTCAAGGTTTTTCTAAGGTCATTCGATGCATGAAGGTGAAAAACCCTCTGTGATGCAGCAGCCCCCCCCCCCCAGAGCCCCCCTTTTACTGACCTGAACCCGGTCTTTCCAGCGACGGGGACGAGCGCACCATCTCCGCCCGGTGACTTGGGTCCTGATTGGATAGATTGATACCCTGTTTCCCCGAAAATAAGACCTAGCGTGATTGTCGGTGATGGCTGCAATATAAGCCCTACCCCCCCAAATAAGCCCTACCCTGTTTTCCCCGAAAATAAGCCCTACCCTGAAAATAAGACCTACAAGGACTTTAACTAGGGCTTATTTGGGGGGGGGGGGTAGGGCTTATATTGCAGCCATCACCGACAATCACGCTAGGTCTTATTTTCGGGGGGAAACAGGGTAGCAGAGCAGCCATTGGCTCCCGCTGCTGTCAATCAAATCCAATGAGGTGGGAGCCCCACCACCAACGTTTTGTCTGTTGGGCTCTATGATCCGTAGTGAGACAGGGAGATTTTTTTTTTCCAACTGTAGAGAAATTCAGAAAGTTTTGGTAAACTCTTTTCAGCATGAATCCAGCGGTACAGAAGCACTTAGCGAAAAGGCTTTTGATGTGCGAACACTTAAAGCAAATTCAGCGGAAGCCTTTAATTAGAGCATCACGGCGTTAAATGGGTGCTGTGCTTTTATTTCACGGGGAGCACCTATCAAAGCCATCTCACTTTACATTTATTTTCATGGAGCTCTCAAATTAAATGAAGACTTATTCCACGGAAAGGAACGGCGACGCACATTGTGGGGGTTTAAAAGAAGGAAATGGTCGCAGCAGGATCCGTCTTAGATGACAAACATTCAGGGGAGTCTTTGAAAAAAAAAAAAGGCTGACGTTTGTTTTGCAAGGTAATGATTCCTTTATAAAGCTTCTCTGGACAGTTCTTCCACTTGTTTCCACAATACGCCGATAGAGGTGAAAATAATCGCATCCAAATCTCTTTGTAGACAGTATTCAAAATGGACCTATTCTATATATATATATATATATTTCTCCACTTTATATATTACCTGTCATAGTGTAGCCATTAGGGGCGCCCGGGCGCCACCCCCTTTCTCCACGCCACCTCCTATATGCATATTGGATAGATACTTTTTTGCGCACCCCCCCCCCCCCAAAAAAAAAATTCCACCAGCCGCCACTGAGTGTAGCACTACCCCCGCAGGGCAACTTCTTTCCTCTGTACAAAAGATCCTAGACTGTTAGGTTCACACACATGTCCGGTGTGAATTCCCCCCCCCCCCCTTGGTTTTCACTGCGAATTTCCAAAGCAGCTGTTCAGCGGTTCAGCTGCGATTTGGATGTGGCTCAGATGCCAATTTTTGGAGCCGGCGGCCGCCGGAGTCTTTAAAATTAGCTGGTTGTTAAGGAGCAGGCAGGGGAGGCCGGCCGCCGCATCCTTAACAACGGATGACTCGTCAGCTGTCAGCGGGGTTCCCTGCTGACAGCTGAGTGTAAAGAGAAAAACATTGCTGCCAATACAAAATTGTGGAAAAAAAAAAGACACCGGGGGTCTCCCCCCAATCCTTAACAGGCCCTTTCAGGTCTGGTACGGACTTTAAGGGGAACACCACGCCAACATTTAACCACTTGCTTCCTGGGCACTTAAACCCCCCTCCTGCCCAGACTAATTTTCCCAAAAAATTTAAAAAGACCAATTTTTTAAAAAAAAGTACAAAACTGTTTTATATTGTGTTATTAAATTTTGCAAACTGGTAGTTTTTCTCCTTCATTGATGTACGCTGATGAGGCTGCACTGATGGGCACTGGTAGGCTGCACTGATGGGTACTGATAGGCTGCACTGATGGGCACCGATAGGCTGCATTGATGGGAACTGAAAAGGCGGCACTGATGGGCACTGATAGGCGGCACTGGTGGGCACTGATGAGGTGGCACCGGTGGGCACTGATAGGTGGCATTGGTGGGCACTGAGAGGTGGCATTGATGGGTGGCACTGAAGGGCACTAATAGGTGGCAGTGATAGCTGGCACTGATGAGCACTGATGGGCAGTGGCAGTGATGGGCACTGGTAGGTAACACTGATAGGCAGCACTGCTAGGTGGCACTAATGAGGCACTGATTGGCACCACTGGTGGGCACTTATAGGTGGCACTCGTGGGCATTGATAGGTGGCACTGATTCCTGGCACTGTTATGCACTGGTGGGCACTGATTCGTGGTACTGTGGGCACTGGTAGGTGGCACTGGCAGTGGCAGGCGGCACTAGTGGCCACAGATGAGATGGCTGTGCACCTTCCTCTTCGGGACTGATGTCCAGTCACAGAAGACGATGATCGGCTTTTTTTTCTCCCTACACTGTCAGCGTGAGGAAAAAAAACAAAACAATTACCGATCTTCTATTTACATCACGTGATCAGCAGTCATTGGCTGACAGCTGATCACGTGGTAAGGGGCCGCGATCGGCCCCTTACTCCGATCTGTGAACACCCCAGTCTCATTGACTCGGTGATCACAGCACGGGGAGCGTGCAAAGGGGAGGACATCTATTAACGGCCTTCCCGCAAAGTAGGTCCGCGCTGTAGCCGTGATTCGGCTATAGCGCAGATCTGAAGGGGTTAAAACAAAAATGACGTGAAGTCCCCCCCAAATGTTTTTTTTTATTTTGAGGGGAACCCCCACGGCAATTTTTTTTTTTAACCACTTGCCGACCGCTGCCCATCATATGACATCCTGGGCTTTCAGTGGTGATATCTTAATGACGCCTGCAGCTACAGGTATCATTCAGATATCAATCTTTTCCGCAGGCAATTCTCTTCAATGTAAGTACAATCATAGTGGCTGTTCAGCCGCTTAATCATTCTTACAGGCAGTGGGAGGGGACCTCCCGCCACCCTACAGGGCTTCTCCCGGGTCACCCGCACGATTGGCAAACTGGAGAAGGAATCCACCGCTGGCGGAAGATAGTCATAGAGATTTCTGAGGGACAGATGGTCCCCAGCAATCTCTATGACTCTGGGAGGCACGGGCGCAACGTTATAACCTCACGTTTGAAATAAACAAAGCCGGGGGCTCGGCTGGAAAGGCTGGGAACGTGAAATTTTTTTTTTTTATCTCAGCCTTTCCTGCCTAGAGGAATAGAATCTTATTGACCCCACATCTCTCTATAAAGAGGACCCGTCACGCACCATTCCTATTACAAGGGATGTTTACATTCCTTGTAATAGGAACAAAAGTGATCAAATTTTTTTTTTCTAGAGGGAAAGTGTAAAAATAAAAAAATGTAAATAAAATAAACAATAAATAAAATTAAAGCGCCCCCGTCCCTGCGAGCTCGCACGCAGAAGTGAACGCATGCGTAGGTCGCGTCCGCATATATAAACAACGTTCAAACCACACATGTGAGGTGTCACCACGAACTTTAGAGCAAGAGCAATAATTATAACACTAGACCTCCTCTGTAACTCTAAACATGTAACCTTTAAAAAAAGCGTCGCCTATGGAGATTTTTAGGTACTGAAGTTTGGCGCCAAACCACAACTGTGCACAATTTTAAAGCGTAACACGTGAGGTATCTATTTACTCGGTGTATCATCATCTGTCACATTATACAAAAAAAATGGGCAAACTTTACTGTTTTTTTTTTATTTTTTCATGAAAGTGTTTTTTTTTTTTCTCCAAAAAAATCACGTTGGAAAAACTGCTGCACAAATACCTTGTGACAAAAAAAGTTGCAATGACCGTATCATCATCTGTCACATTATACAAAAAAAATGGGAAAACTTTACTGTTTGTTTTTTAATTTTTTCATGAAAGTGTTTGTTGCACTGACTGCCATTTTATTCCCCAGGGTCTCTGCTAAAAAAAAAATATATAATGTTTGGGGGTTTTGAGTAATTTTCTATCAAATAAAACTATGATTTTTTTATTGTAGGAGAGGAGTGCTGGAATTCGGTGGGTAAGTGGTTAAATGGCGTGGGGTCTCCCCAAAATCCATACTAGACCCTTATCTGAGCATGCAGCCTGGCAGGCCAAGAAAGGACTCTGACCCCCCCTCCCGAAGCACATTGTCCCCATGTTGATGTGCTCACACTGTCCTCCTTGACCCCGCAGGTTCCATGTCAAACCGCTCTGCTGAATGGGTCTCCCTGAGCCAGCCTGTGCCCAGCCTGGAGCAGGGCTCTCCCCTAGACCTAGGAGACCCCTCTTAGGCCACGACAGTCTCCTCAGCACTCTATCTTCCACCGGACTCCCCTGCTGGCACGACTCATCCATTTTTTATTTTATTTTTTCCAAAATCTTTTTATTTATTTTCTTAGTAAACAAACAGACACAACAGGACAAAATAAAACTTCATACACATTGAATCAAAGAGAAAAATAAAATAAAAATAAATAAATAAAAAAAATAAATAAAAAAAAATGAAGCAGCTTTAAAATCCATTCAAATTACATACATGGTATAATAGCCATTAATTCAAAATAGTAAATTGGAGCAACAAAAAAGGGAAGAAGAGAAAAAATAAGAATAAATAAATAAGATATGTATATATATCTATCTATATATATATATATATATAGATCTATCTATCTATCTATCTATCTATCTATCTATCTATCTATCTATCTATCTATCTATCTATCTATCTATAGATAGATAGATAGATAGATAGATAGATAGATAGATAGATAGATAGATAGATAGATAGATAGATAGATAGATAGATCTATATCTATATATCTATCTATCTATAGATATATCTATATCTATATCTATATATATATAGATATAGATATATATATAGATATATACGCATACATATACATATTGGCTCAGATCTAAACCATACCATTTATTAATGTAACCATTCAACGATAAACCTAAGTACCCCCATAAGCATTAGATGCCGTATACGGCTTATCCAGCCACTTTGTCCAGACTTTATCAAACCTACTAGGGCAACCCCTATTCATGTAGGTATCTCTATACAATGGGAGATTATTATTTACCAGTTGTTTCCAGTATAAGAGCATAGGAGAAGAAGGTTTCTTCCAATACAAAGCAATAGCTTTAATCACATAAAATAATGTAATATTAGCAAACACATTAAAACCGGCAAGGGAGCAGAGGTAATAGAATTTAACAAATCTGCCACTTCTTCCCAAAAGATAGCTATATATGGACAGGTCCAAAAGATATGTGAGAAATCCTCCTGAGCCACTCCACATCGCCAACACTCAGAAGAGCACTCAGGATTTATCTTCCAGAGTCTGGATGGTGTAAGATAAGCTCAATGTACCAATTTAAATTGAATCATTCGTTCTCTCAAAAACAAAGATCGCAAGGGAAAATCCCACACACTCCTCCAATCTTCCATGTCCAGATCTGGTATGTCTTGCACCCACTTATCTCTAAGAACCTCCAATGGCTATAGGGAAATTAGATTAAGATGAGAATACAACCTCGAGGTGGACTTCTCCATGCATTCAGACCTAAGCACTGATTCTAGACTGGATTGTGTAACCATTAAACTATCTTGTGGAAACTGGGCATGAAATGCATGAGCAAGCTGAAGATATCTAAATAAGTGAGAGCCAGGCGAGCTAAAAATTGAGGCAAGTGTATAGAAAGGGGATATTTTCTGATCAATAATCACCTGAGAAAGTAGTTTGACATTGTACTTAATCCATGCTCTGGTAATTTATAAAAATGTGGGAGGGTAGGATTTAGCCATAAAGGGGCATTTGGCGAAATCACTTCTTTGGAATAATGTTCACATCTAAGGCCAGCCTCTCAAACTCGAATAGTGTTGAGCATTGAAGCAGTTAACTGGTAGGGTGCCCTATGACCCATAGATACAAGTACTTTGAGAGCCTCTGTAGAGCCTACCACCACTGCTTCCAGCCAAAAACTTACATTAAAATGCCCATCAATGCAGCCTTATCTGTCCATCTGCAGCCTTTTCAGTGTCAGTGCAGCCTTGCCCCAGTGCAGTCTTGTCAGTGCAGCCTTGTCAGTGCAGCCTTGTCAGTGCAGCTTTGCCCCAGTGCAGCCTTGCCCCAGTGCAGCCTTGCCCCAGTGCAGCTTTGCCCCAGTGCAGCCTTGCCCCAGTGCAGCTTTGGCAGTGCAGGTTTGCCCGTGCAGCTTTGCCCCAGTCCAGCCATGTCAGTGCAGCTTTGTGATTAGATTTAAATATGGCGCCGAGACTGCAGGGATACTTAGGAGCCGAGATACACATACCCGAGTGTTCTCGGCTATGCGTATCTCGGCTCCGAAGTATCCCTGCAGTCTCGGCGCCATATTTAAATCTACCCATGGCTGTGTATGTCGGCGGCGACCGCGGCAATTGCCGCGATCGCTCCAATAAAACACAAAATCGGCGGGGATCGGCCTATAACACGCACCCACGATTTTCCCCTGATTTTCAGGGGAAAAAAGTGCGTGTTATATGCCGATAAATACGGTACTTTGAGGGTCTGAAAATACATCTTCTACCATACATGGTAAAGATTTACTAATCAACATCGAGACCCCTCTAGAAAACATAGAATATGTAGCATAATAAGCCTTCTGCACCCAAGGTTTCTTAAGTGCTAAAAGCTTACTGGCCATAAGACAGTGCTCTTTTAAATTTTGAATTAGGGCCATGGACATTCCATGACAATATGGATAAAACTTCCTGATCACGTGATGTCATCTACGAAGTAAAAAACATAATGCTTAAATATTAGATGGCATTGCAAAATAATGGATCTTAAAAGCGACAAAAATTTGAATAAACAAATTTTGTATAAGAAGAAAAGGCACAATGTGTATAGGTAAGCAACAAACAACAAAAACACACCCCATGAGCATTGATGCGCCCTCCGTGCCTTCCTCCAACGCCATCCATATTTAAGGGCTGACCTAGCCACCCTGCCAGGTCCACTACCTGAGGCTTGGCCAAGCTCCCTTAAGTATGCAGATAAACCCTCCTAGACTCCACCCACTAACTTTTAGAAGTTTCTCCAAACTTCCAGAATCAGGGGAAGGCACCAGAGACCTGCCTGTATGAGTCATCTACCCTGACCTGCAATAAACCTTGGGGTTGCAGCAGTGTGAACCAAGCCTGTGTTCTGCAGCAACCCCCTTCCTGTTGCCTCAGCCCCCCCATTGTGGGTAAATGCCACGGCCCAGTTGCCCAGGTGCCCAGGTGCGACCTTTAAGAGCATGGTAGTTGTGCCACTGTTATAAGCACTAACATGTGGTGTACTGTGAAAAAATGCTGTGTGCACAATTTTTATTGTCTGCTGTGGGGCATCGGGCAGCCCATTGATTTCCGTAACAAAACCCACGTTGACACGCAACATGTCGCATGTTAGCAGTCATGGATTTAATGCACCACAGTGGACCAGGCTGGTGTGAAATTTCTCTTACTGGGAGGTCTACTTTAAAGTATTCCCATTGTATTTTCTACATAAATTATGTAGAGGACGCTGGAGAACTTCCCTCAAGGTGATAATGACCAATGAGTCACTTCTCAAATGAAGCAAATTGTCAGATTGTGGATTTCTTTATCCACCCAGCGATATTCCAGATTGTGAATTGTGAAGGTCAGACAGAACCACAGGCAAATATTTAGACAAATCATAAGCCAACCAATTTCCGATTCGTTATTCAAACAACTCGGCTTCCTTAAATAGTCAAAGCGTCTGGCGTGCTTATTTGGTTAACAACAATTAAACTCATGAAGAAAAATAACGCTCAGCGCTTTCTACAAAATCACTTTTAAACATCTTTTTCTCTCCGGCTACAGAGCTGACACCAAACCAACTTTTATTCTGCCACTAAACTTTCTGCCGCATCTCCAGCAACTTCTCGGGAAGTCAATTTGTGACGGTGGGGAAGAGTTCACGCAAGGTGGTCGCATGTGACCTGAAGGGCTGTGTGGGTTTGATTAGCTGGAAAGCTGCTGAAAGGCTCCCAGATAACCTGTAGGGAGGGAATCATCTTAACAGCTCTAAAGTGTACAAAGCTATTGACTGAGAAGAGCAACGACTCTCTGAATGTCTAAATGAAGTGAGAAGGTCTTATCTACCCATAGTCAGCCAGATACCGGCCGCGTGTCAGAGGAAGAAAATCTTCATAATCAATAACAAGCTCTACCAGAGGCGTACAGATTGGCCTTAATAAAACCCCACATGATATACAGCTCAGGGATAGATAGATAGATAGATAGATAGATAGATAGATAGATAGATAGATAGATAGATAGATAGATAGATAGATAGATAGATAGATAGATAGATAGATAGATAGATAGATAGATAGATAGATAGATAGATAGATAGAGCATCAGAATGGGGAAGAAAGGGGATTTAAGTGACTTTGAACGTGGCATGGTTGTCAAAAAGACCTCAGATCTCACAATTACACTTAAAAGCAAAAAAAAAAAAGTAATTTTGCCTTTAACTACTTCAGCCCCCCGGAAGATTTATCCCCCCACCCCCTTCATAACCAAGCCATTTTTTGCAATACGGTACTGCGCTAGTTTAACTGATAATTGCGACACTGTACCCAAATAAAATTATTTTTTTCCCACAAATAGAGCTTTCTTTTGGTGGTATTTAATCACCTCTGTGGTTTTTTATTTTTTGCGCTAGAAGCAAAAAAAGAGCGACAATTTTGAAAAGAAAAAAAAACAAACAATATTTTTTACTTTCTGCTATAAAACACATCCAATAATAAAAAAAGTAAAAAATCGAATTTATTCTTTAATTTAGGCCAATATGTATTCTGCTATGTTAGAAAAAATCCCAATAAGCGTATATTTTGCGCAAAAGTCCTAGCGTCTACAAACTATGGGATACATTTATGGAGTTTTTATTTATTCATTTTTTTTACTAGTAACGGCAGCAATTTTTAGCGGGACTGCGATATTGCGGTGGACCAGTATGAAACTAAGTGACACTTTTTGGGATCCAGCGACACTAACACCGTGATCAGTGCTAAAAATATGCACTATCACTGTACTAATGACAATGGCTGGGAAGGGGTTAACATCAGGGGCGATCATAGGGTTAAATGTGCTCCTAGGGGGTGCTTTCTAACTGTGTGGGGGAAGTGCTTTGACTGGGGGAAGACAGAGATCTGTGTTTCTGCTTAGCAGAAACACAAGATCTCCCTCTCCCCCTCTCACAGAACGGCGGTCTGCCGCTCCTTAGAATAATTGGCGGGTCCCAGCAGACATCGGGTTCACAGGACCCGCTGACTGGCTCCCACTGTGTCCAATCACAGTGGGTCGCCGGCGGCACGCGCACGCGCCCCAGACCCAGTGCACAAAATCACATACAAGTATGTGATTTCGCACATGAGGGCCACCCTGCCTGCATGGGGCTGCCATTAAAGTGGTTGTAAACCCTGTTGCACCACTTTTACCTACAGATAAGCCTATACCAAGGGCCGCTGCTGCCATTTCTTCAGGAGTCGTGCCGCGACCGGCGGCTCCTGCGCGCATGCGCGGAAGTGATGTCTTTGCGGCATTCGGTCAATCACCGTGCCGGAGCTGCCAGCCCGGAAGTAATTCCAGTGGATGGTATCCGCTCTGTGCTCGGAGAGCCGATGCCGATCCAGGGCATCGTTCTAAGGTAAGTATTTCATAATGAGCTATTCAACCACTTCAGCCCCAGAAGATTTGGCTGCTGAACGACCAGGCCATTTTTTTGCGATTCTGCACTGCGTCACTTTAACTGACAATTGCGCGGTCGTGCGACATTGCACCCAAACAAAATTGACGTCCTTTTTTCCCACAAATAGAGCTTTCTTTTGGTGGCATTTGATCACCTCTGCGGATTTTATTTTTTGCGCTATAAACAAAAAAAGACCAACGATTTTGAAAAAAAAAAAAACGCTATAATAAATATCCCCATTTTTTTTTTAAAAAGCCCAAATTTCCTCAGTTTTGGCCGATATGTATTCTTCTACATATCTTTGGTAAAGAAAAATCACAATAAGCGTATATTGATTGGTTTGCGCAAAAGTTATAGCCTCTACAAAATAGGGGATAGATTATAGCATTTTTATTATTTTTTTATTTATTTTTTTTATTAGTAATGGCGGCGATCTGCGATTTTTATCAGGACTGCAACATAATGGCGGACACATCGGACACTTTTGACACATTTTTGGGACCATTGGCATTTATACAGCGATCGGTGCTATAAAAATGCACTGATTACAGGCAGTCCCCCAGTTACGAACATCCGACTTGCGAACGACTCCTACTTACGAACAAGATGTCTCTGCTGCGCGGCCACTTTTCGATGGCGGGCACATCGGAGAACATCGGAAAACATCGGAAAACGACATCTGCGCATGCGCGGCTACTTGACAGACCATCTGAATACGACGTCTCTGCCGTTCTGCGCATGCGCTTCCAACGTATGAACATATTCGACTTAAGAACAAACCGGCAGTCCCTAACCCGTTCGTAACTCGGGGACTGCCTGTACTGTAAAAATGTCACTGACACGGAAGGGGTTAACACTAGGGGGTGATCAAGGGGTTAACTGTGTTCCCTGTGTGTGTTTCTAACTGAAGGGGGAGGGGACTGACCTAGAGGGGATGACAGATCGTGGTTAGGAACTCACGATCTGTCTCTCCTCACAGAACAGGGATTCGTGTATTTACACACACACGTCCCTGTTCTGCCTCCTGTGCCCGCGATCGCTCGTGGCAGGCGGTCATCGCGACCATCAGCCACGAGCATCGGCACCACCCCGCAGCGCAGCAGGCGTGCGCACCTTAAAGGGCGCCGACGTACAGCTACGACGGGTCGCGGGATTGCGCCGTATAATGACGGCGGCTGGTCGGCAAGCGTTTAAAAGAATAAATTTGCGAGGTCATGAAAATATTTAGAGCAAAAAAAGTCAAAAAACAAAACAGATGTTTATAAACCTTTTTTAATAATCACAGATTTAGCTTCCAAATTTAAAAGCAAACTATTAAGAATCTGCATCAAGCGGCCACATAAACCGTCCAATTAAGTTTTCCTCATTAGCAGCGGTTGGATCGTGATTCTCAGAGACAAAGCTAAGACTTGATACTCTGCGCTGATATCGGCATCTGTTACTCCGGGCGACTGTGCCAAGCGGCAGACTTCTACCGCCGCATTTCTACGGCTCTACACCCAACTTTGCTACAGGGAAACGGCAGACTGGATTAATATTTAACGTTTCTTCAGGGCACAGAAAAAAAAAAATAGAGAGAAAACATATATATACATCTTCTCCGTATGTAACTGGGATGATAAATAATTACAGAAGGAGTGAATATGTGAAAGAGACGGAAAGAGAGTAATAGAGAGAAGAGGGAAGAAACAGAGGAAAAAAAAAGAAGGAAGAAGAGAGGAGCAGGAAAACTATTCTCCAATCCTCCGGTCAAGTTGACTTAGCTGGCGTGGGAGAAAGACCTGGGCATAGCTCCCGATGCGGGGGACTGGCACAAATGGAGCACATTAATTCACAAAGGCATTTTAAACGTTGCTCTGATTGAGGCAAGCTACAAACTGCATGCTAGATGGCACCTTGGTACCAGAACGCCTCTCGAAAATGTATCCCGGCATCGTCGGCCTCCTGCATCAGAGGATGTGGCCAGATTGGCATGTTTCTACACACATGGTGGACAGAGGCGGCTCTCTAATTAGGCAAATTAGGTGGTCGCCTAAGGCCTCGCACTCACAGGGGCCTCGCGGCCGCCTAGTTTGCCTGTTCTCAATCACTGAAGTTGACGCCGGCGGCTCCGCCTACCCCCACTGGGACTCTGTGGCTTAGGAGCTGACGGACAAATCAGACACTGCCCGCAGCCTGAGGAATAGCGGCCTCATCACGGAGCGTCCCAGTCCGTGGGGCCTCATGTGTAAGTTTTGCCTAAGGCCTCACAAAGCCTAGAGCCACCTCTGATGGTGGACTTCTCCTAAAGTGTTCAACGAAAGAGGGGGAGGAATTGGGACTTTAAACGAGGCCATGGCTGGGTAGAGTGCCTCCAAGTGCCTCCATCCCTCAATTGTGACGAATAACAAACCCCGATGCAGCAAAGGGCAGCAAGGCGTAAATGAGGAGGGTGGGACTTTGAGGGAAGCTCATGGTGACAAAATGAACAATATGGTGAAAAACACGTTTGACATACATAGAATTGCACATACATAGAAATGCACCCAAACCAGGCACCAAATTCTAAACCGGCAAACACCAGTAATAACATGTTTACAATAATATATTAAAGAAAAAATTAAGGGGTCCACCAAAATTCATAAAAAGTATATATGCTGAAGAGATAGCAACAGCACGATCAATAGTTCTTAGAATGCTTATCAAAGTAAAAATAATATCAATACATATCATGATAGGTGTAAAAATTGTTCACAACGTCTAGTAACTTGACGCGTTTCGCAGCTTAAAACCGCTCCTCAGGAGCAGACATGCGAATTTATGAATACATATGCACCGGACAGCTAGGTGTCAAGGCCAGCAGGCCAGCCGAAAGCATCGGTAACGGGAGCCGAGAGGGCGTGTCCAAGGGCGACACCCACCGCAGGCAACGGTCCCGGCAGATCAGGGATCCCTGGGCTCACCCGTGTGAAAGGGAAGGAAAGCACCAGTCCAACCAAGGTTGTGAAGCCCACCTGACAGGGAGCCCGATGAATTCACTCAAAGTCCCACCCTCCTCATTTACACCTTGCTGCCCTTTGCTGCATCAGTGCTTGTTGTTTGTCCTAAAGTGTGTTGCTTTTGGATGAGAGTGCACTCTTTTATTTTTTTTTTCAGTTATGAAGGTCAATATAATTAAAGACGCAAATACAGGAAAACCTTGGATTGCGAGCATAATTCATTCTGGAAACATGCTTGTAATCCAAAGTACTTGTATTCTATTAGATTGTAAGCTCTTCTGAGCAGGGCCCTCTTAATCCTCTTGTATTTTATTGTATTACAACTGTATTGTCTCCCTTTTTTACATAAAGTGCTGCATAAACTGTTGGTGCTATATAAATCCTGTATTATAATAATAATAATATATCAAAGTGAATTTCCCCATTAGAAATAATGGAAACTCAGATGATTTGTTCCACAACCATTTATTCAGAAGTCCTTCAGTCTATAGTCCATATAAAAAGATTATATCAGTGTGATTTGGTTGTATAACCATAAAATTTCAATCCACAAATGGAAGACTCCACAAGGGGATTAGAAGCAAAATCCAGCAGGAGCTACAGAGTAGACATGTGCACTGACCAAAAATTTGTTAGTTTTCGTTTCATTCGTTTTTTTGCTTTTTTCGGAAATTCGAAAAATTAGAAAATTCCAAATTCGGAAATTCTACAGAGTAGACATGTGCATTGAAAAAAAAATTGTTCGTTTTCGTTTTATTTGTTTTTTTTGCTTTTTTGGGAAAATTGGAAATTCTAAAAATGTAAAAATTCAGGAATTCGGAAATTCTACAGAGTAGATATGTGCACTGAAAAAAAAAATTGTTCAATTTCGTTTCATTTGTTTTTTTGTTTTCTTCGGAAATTCAAAAAATTTGAAGATTCGTAATTCGGAAATCCGAAAGTTAGGATTTTCACATTTCTGAATTTAGAATTTTCGGATTTCTGAATTTTCAGTCTTTCGAATTTTCGAAGTTCTGAATTTAGAATTTCCAAATTTTCGAATTCTGAATTTCCAAATTTTCAGAGTTCGAAAATTCGGAAATCCAAAAATACGAAAATCTGAAAAAAGAAAGAAAATCAGTAATATTCGAAATAATAACTAACTAATAATAACTTACTATTAAAGTGGTGTTCCACCCTAAAAAAAAAACAATTCATGACTGTGCCTAAAAAAAAAATAAAGAAAAACATTTGGAAATTTTTTTTTTTTTACTTACCTCTAAATGCCTGTTGTTGGGGGGTCCCTCGTAGTCTGCCTCTTCCAGTGCCTGGGCTGGTGACATCACTTCCCCCTCGGGACAGGAAGGGCTCCGCTCTGCTCCCTCCCTCCTGTCAATCATCTGGGACCCATTACAGGTCCCAGGTGACTGAGCGGCCAATCACGGTGCGCGAAGCCACAGCCCGGCGCCCACAGTTGCAATGGCGGCACCGCAGAACAGAGGGGGAGACGAGCGGGGCTTCGATCCCCCGCATCGCTGGACCCTGGGACAGGTAAGTGTCCAATTAAAAGTCAGCAGCTGCAGTATTTGTAGCTGCTGACTTTTAAATTTTTTTTTTTTTTTTGATGGGCCCTCCTCTTTAAATTATAGGTATTGGAATTTCCTTTCAAATTTGGCTGTTTGTGAATGTAAAGAATACAAATTTATCTGAAGTTACGTAATTATCCGAAATAACGAATGCTGCATCTAAACAAATGGGATGAAACAAATTAATAATAAATAATAATAATAAAAAGGTTTTATTGTTATTATTGTTATTTATTACTATTAGATTGTTAGGTTCCATTCGTTTAGATACGGCATTCGTTATTTCAGATAATTTGTAACTTTGGATAAATTCGTACTCGTTACGTTCACTAACAGGGAATTTTGAAAGGAAATTCCAATACCTATAATTTAAGATTTACTATTAGTTATTATTTCAGATTTTCAGGTTTTCGAATTTTCAGATTTTCATTCTTAATTTTTGAATTTTAAAATTTCCAAATTTTTGAATTTTCGAATTTCCAAATTTCTAATTTTTGAATTTCCAGTTTCTGAATTTCCAATTTCCAGAATTTCCAATTTCCGAAATTCCGAAACGTCTAATTTTCGAAAATTCGGAAATTCGAAATTTCGGAAATTGATAAATTTGAAAATGAGGAAATTTCAGAATTAACAAATTTGTCATAATTTGGTAAAAAACGAATTTGGAACTAAACGAATTTACACATGTCTACTACGGAGTATAAAAGAGAAGAGAGGAGCCCCTCAGTGTAGCAATATAGTTACATTTAACTCCGGGCATTCAGAGTCTGAACGCTTCAGCCTTCGGATCCAAAGTAAATGATCCAGATTTCAAGCAAAGACTATGTGAGACAGACATACAAGTCCTCCTGGAAACATGGGCCCGGGCACAGGATGAACCATCAGTACCTACTGTCTATAGGGAATTCTCTGTCCCTACACAGAAAGATAAAAACATCAAACAGGGTCGGTGTTCAGGAGGAATGCTAGTTTGGTATAAGGAGGAGCTACATGGGAACATCAATGCATCAAAAAAGGAGAGAGCCACATCTGGCTAAGAATAAGCAGCTCCATCCTCACCTCTCAGTCTGACATCTACCTGTGTGCAGCATACATTGCCCCAGCAGAGTCCCCATATTTCAGACCAGACACCTATGAGGTCCTACAAAGTGAGATTATCCACTTCCAATCCCTGGGACAAGTGCTCATCTGTGGAGACCTCAATGCAAGAAGGGAAAAGGACTATACAAGTTCTGATGGCAACACGTACATACTGGGCCATGCAAAGTACAGGCATGAGTTGATACAGACACAAAGAAACAGCTATGACAGTACAACTAACAAAAATGGAAGAAAATTGCTGAATTTGTGTCGCAGTCTGGGCCTCTACATCCTCAACGGCCATGCCAAGGGAGACTCTCTAGGAATGTATACATTAAACTCCCATGTAGGCAGCAGTGTGGTAGACTATGCCATCACAGATATGAACCCCACACTCATCAATGGTTTTTTTTCAGTCACCCCACAAACACACCTGTCAGACCACAACCAACTACTGCTATACATTAAATCTTCTAGCAAACCATCACCAAATCTCCACCGGGCCTCTCTCTGCAACCTGCCACCATCATTTAAATGGTCCAAACAGTCTACCACAAAATACAGGAGAGGTAACTGACAGACCTGACATTAAGAAACAGCTTGAAAACTTCCAAAACAACGCCTATGAGATAAGCCCACGAGGTGTGAACCAGGGAGCAAAGGACTTCCATAAAATAATACACACCATCGCAGAAGCAGCCCAGCTGAAAAAAGCCAAATACAAGAAACCATCCAACAAACAATCCAATAAATGGTTCGACAAAGAATGCAAAGCATTAAGGAACACCTTACGGACAGTCTCCAATAATAAACACAGAGACCCTGACAACACTGGCCTAAGTATAGCCCATGGCACCCTACAGAAAAAATACAAACAAACCCTTTAAAAGAAAAAGCAAAACTTCATCTCCAAAAACCTGCAACTGTTAGGTACCTGGTAGTTGAGCCCGACTGGTAGGAGAAGACCCCTCTTACAACGCTGGTTCAGGAGCCACTGGAGTGGGAACAGTGGTCTTGTGAGCACAGTGGGTAGGAGTGCCTGGTGAAGGTTTTGCAGAGGCCGGCACAGAAGGCTGAGTAGAGATCCTTCAGGGATGGCTGAGCTGTAGATGCTGGCAGGCAGAAGAGGATCAGCAGGCTGACAGGTAGGAGGGAGCGCGCCGGTGCATACCAGTGGGAGAATTCTGCTGTGTAACTCTGGACAGACCCCGCGTGCGCATGTGCGCACGCATATTGCCCTGAAAGGCATTGGCACGTCCCTGACAGCAACATTTGGATTAGGCACTTCAGGAAAACTCTTTGGAAGAATATTGGATGGCTGAGCTGTAGATGCTGGCAGGCAGAAGAGGATCAGCAGGCAGGCAGGTAGGAGGTATTGAAGCAGCAACACCTGGAGCTGGATGAGAAGGCCGGAATGCAGCAACACAAGGCACAGACAAAAGGCAGAGTCAGAGAGTCCGGATTGGCAGGAGATCAGGCAGATGATGCAAATGGATAATCACAGAGTAGTCAGGCAAGCAGGAGTTCGGCAACAGGTCACAAGAAGATAGCAGAGTCAGGCAGGCTGGTTCGGATTGGAGATAGCAGAAGAGTCAGACGTAGCCGGGTCGATAACAGTAATAACAATCAGCAGGCAGATACAGGAACACAGGTACAGAGCTGCAGACGAGCAGCACCACATGAGTGCAGCTGCCACACTTTTAAAGGCCCCTTGGCGCCAAACAGCGCTAACGCGCACGCCGTGCACGCGTGCACAGGAGCGCGCCGGTGCACACCAGTGGGAGAGTTCTGCTGTGTAACTCTGGACAGACCCCGCGTGCGCACGCATATTCCCCTGAAAGGCACTGGCACGTCCCTGACAGCAACAGTTGGACTAGGCTCTTCAGGAAAACTCTTTGGAAGAATATTGGCTCAGCCCCAGGAAAAACAACCTCCACATCCAAAATGGCGACATCTGGCTCAACTACTTTAAGAACCTCTACAAAGATATTCCAGAGGAGGCTCTAACTGTAGAAAAAAAGACATCATCAAAAGACTATCCAGTGGGGTGGATGGAATCCTGCCAAAGATGATTAAACACGGCTCCCCAGATGAACATGCTGCAATATGCAAAGTGTTCAATCTGGCCCTGAGTGCTGGGTACTACCCTACAGTGTGGAACCAAAGCCTCATAACACCCATCCATAAGAGTGGAGACCAGTATGATTCAGCCAACTACAGGAGGATATGTTTCAGCAGCACACTAGGGAAACTATTCAACAGTATCCTCAACAAACGGATCCTCAACTTCCTGACACAACACAATGTTCTCAGGAGAAGTCAGGCAGGGTTCATGCCAAACCATCGCACTACAGACCACATCTGCACAGTCTCATCAAGAACCATGTCCACAATACAAAACATGGAAAGATATTCGCCTGCTTTGTGGACTTTAAGAAGGCATTTGACTCAGTGTGGCACCCAGGCCTGTTTCTCAAACTATTGGAGAGTGGAATAGGAGGGAAAACATATGATGTTATCTTATACAGAGAACAGCTGCAGCGTAAAGGTGAATGGGAAAAGAACCAAACACTTCCGGCAGGTCCAAGGAGTCCCCGGCACCAGGACTGACTCTACATGACACTGAGGTGAAGTTCCTGCTCTATGTGGATGACCTCCTACTTCTGCCACCAACAGAGAAAGGCCTGCAAGACAGCCTGGAAGTACTGGAGAAATACAGTGCCACGTGTGCACTACCAATCAACTCAAGCAAAACAAAAATCATGGTGTTCCAAAGAAAAAATACAAAACAAAAAAGAGCCCTTCCTTTACATTAAACAACTGCACTGTTGATGAAACTGACAGCTACACACACCTCGGCCTAGAAATTAACAAATCAGGAAGTTTCAAGCCAGCCATTGGGGCACTAAAAGACAAGGCATGCAGAGCCTTCTATGCCATCAGAAGACAGCTGTACCACCTAAACCCACCAGTGAAAGTTTGGCTCAGAATATTTGATAATGTCATCACCCCAATTCTTCTTTATGGCAGTGAAGTTTGGGGTCCTGTCACCTATCCAGACCAATCCAAATGGGACCGCAGCCCAACAGAAATATTCCATCTGGAATTCTGCAAGCTCTTCCTCCAAGTCCATCAGAGCACCTCCAACAGTACTTGCCGGTCTGAGTTGGGCAGATTTCCCCTACTTCTCACAGTACAGAAGAGGGCGCTATCATACTGGGATCACCTACAAAACAGCAGTCCCAACTCATACCACCATAAAGCCTTACTGAAAAGTAAGGACCAGTCCAAGCTGTGTGGCCTGCAACAGCTCATCAACACCTTGTCTATCCCAAACTCTCAGCAATGCGCCCTGACATAATCTCAAATAAAAAACATAATGAATGACTCCAAAGAAAAACATGTAGGAGAATGGAGAAATGAAATAACAAACTCCAAAAAACTAACTGTTTACCAGTCACTGCAGAGAGACTACAAACTGGCCCCGTACCTGGAGGTGCTACAAGACCCCAAAGTCAGACAGACCCTGAGCCTGTACAGACTGAGCGCCCACAGCCTGGAAATCGAACTAGGATGGCATAGACAGACCAGGGGGTCCTGGAGGATGAGGACCACTTCCTGCTACATTGCCCAAAGTACTCATCAGAGAGGGACACTCACTTCCAGAGACTCCTCACTCTTATGCCGGACTTCAATTCTATAGAAGAGAAGCGGAAACTCCAAATTCTACTGGGAGAAGAGGAGCCAATGATGAAAATGGCTGCCCAGTATGTGACAACGTGTCCCAGACTGAGAAGGACATGAAAAACTGAGGACTTAAAATTCTTTTGCACAGACTTATGCCCACCCACTTTATATTACCCGAATTGAGAAGAGTCCCAATTGGCCGCCAAGGAGGAGGGGGGAAACGGAAGCCACCGCGATGCCCATGGAGAGCAGGGGAAAGGTAAGCCGCTGCAGAGCAAAGGAAGACGCTGCCCACCATAGATGGGATAAGTGCACCAGACCCACCCAACCGACCGCCTACCGGGGGGGTGGGGTTTGGTGGTACTGTTTGCTGCCCCCCCCCCCCAGAAAAAAAAATTACCACCGGCCGCCACTGGCCCATTCTCCTCTGACCTCTGACATAAACAAGGCATTTTCCTTCACACAACTGCCGCTCACTGGATAGTTTCTCTTTTCCCCACCATTCTCTGTTAACCCAAAAGAGGGTTGTGTGTGAAAAAATCCCAGTAGATCGGCAGTTTTTGAAATATTCAGACCAGCCCTTCTAGCACCAACAACCATGCCGTTCAAAGTCACTTAAATGCCCTTTCTTCCCCATTCTGATGCTCAGTTTGAAATTCAGCAAGTCGTCGTTGCCACGTCTAGATGTCTAAATGCATTGAGCTGCTGCCCTGTGATTGGCTGATTAGCAATTTGTGTTAGCAAGCAATTGAACTGGTGTACCTAATAAAGTGGCCAGTAAGTGTATAATGTAGCTCTAATTTTTTATTGAGAGGCAATAGTTTCACTAAACATAGACAAGGCGGCTTTCTGCAGATTCTTTGGGTTTTTATATTTTTAATATTTTTTAATATTTTTTTTATATTGTTTTGCATGCTTTGTCCTGTTCATGGGTCAGAGTCTCTTTTCTCTCCACAGCGGGCAAAACGTCAGCCAAGATGGACGGCGAGTGCAAGGCTACAGCCAGTGTAATTGGAATCTGGCAACATGATTTGGGAACTTGTACAGAGTATGATAATAACCCCGATTCCCTTCTGTGCTGGCAGAGTAAAGCTATTACTACTATTAAAAATTAAAGCACGGGTAGAGAGCAGTGCAAAGAAAAGCGTCTTGTAACTGCAGGGGGGCGATAGGGAGGGGGTGTCTGATCTTCTCCGCAGTATGCAGGATCTCCGCAAGCCTACTACCCTCTCACTGATAATTAAAGTGTAACTTTCGGTAACTTTACAAGACGGCATGAATAAATTCCTGACATTTCACATTATACAACATCATTCTTCAGATAAACTTCCAACTTTTATCACTAAAAAAAAATCCTCCATTAACCACTTGCTGACCAGGCCTTTTCTGGAACTTTATGTTTAAAAGTTTAAATCAGTATTTTTTTTTTGCTAGAAAATTACTTAGAACCATTGGCGTTTACGCAGGGGTGTGCCGGGTGTGCCAGGGCACACCCTAATCACCCTATGTTGTGCAGATTCCCCCTGTTTGGACCCCTCATATTTCACCATAGCCCCCTAACTGGACTTCTAAAAATATTGTAAGAAAATAATATAAAAAAAAAACTATAAAATAATATATTTTTTTTATATATAAAAAATAAAAATACTGACACCGTCCACTGCTCTACTGACACCGTCCACTGCTCTACTGACACCGTCCTCTGCCCTACTGACACCGTCCACTGCTCTACTGACACCGTCCACTGCCCTACTGACACCGTCCACTGCTCTACTGACACCGTCCACTGCTCTACTGACACCGTCCTCTGCTCTACTGACACCGTCCACTGCTCTACTGACACCGTCCACTGCTCTACTGACACCGTCCACTGCTCTACTGACACCGTCCACTGCTCTACTGACACCGTCCACTGCTCTACTGACACCGTCCACTGCTCTACTGACACCGTCCTCTGCTCTACTGACACCGTCCACTGCTCTACTGACACCGTCCACTGCTCTACTGACACCGTCCTCTGCTCTACTGACACCGTCCACTGCTCTACTGACACCGTCCACTGCCATACTGACACCGTCCTCTGCTCTACTGACACCGTCCTCTGCCCTACTGACACCATCCACTGCCCTACTGACACCGTCCTCTGCTCTACTGACACCATCCTCTGCCCTACTGACACCGTCCACTGCTCTACTGACACCGTCCACTGCCCTACTGACACCGTCCACTGCTCTACTGACACCGTCCACTGCCCTACTGACACTGCCAGTATATTAACACAGGCACATACATATGTGTTTGAGCTTTGGAGTGCACACACCTATGCTTAGAACCCCAAACATTATATATATTTTTTTTAGCAGAGGCCCTAGAGAATAAAATGATGATCGTTGCAATATTTTATGTTGCACAGTATTTGAGCAACGGTCTTTCAAACGCAATTTTTTTGTGAAAAAATACACTTCAATGAATGTAGCAACTTGCGGGCCACCGTCATTATACGTCGGTACTTTGACGTAGAATACCGGATAGCTACAGATAGCTGCCATAACCCTGGTATATATTTAAACAGCGGATGGATTTGCCACGGGATCACTGGGCCCCCCCCACTCCCGCCACGCTCCGATCGTCTCCGCCGCCTACTGGAGCTCTCTGAGACATGGATCCGAGTGAGGGAAAGATGGCCCCCACTCAACTTTGGATGATGGAAGCGATGTCAAAGGTCACTTCCGCCCAATGGTCTTAAAGGGGAAATTTTGAAAAAAAAAAATAAAATGTATTTATTTATTTTTATTTTTTTGCATTTAAGTGTAAATATGAGATCTGAAGTCTTTTTGACCGCAGATCTCACATTTAAGAGGACCTGTCATGTTTTTTTTCTATTACAAGTGATGTTTACATTCCTTGTATGAGGAATAAAAATGAGACTTTTATTAAAATGTTAAAATTATTGAAAAAAAAAAAAAGTAAAGCATCGCGTCTCGCCGAACTCGCGTGCAGGAGCGAACGCATTCATAAGTCGCGCTCGCATATGAAAACGCTGTTCAAACCACACATGTGAGGTATCGCCGCGATCGTTAGAGCAAGAGCAATAATTCTAGCAAAAGATCCCCTCTGTAACTCAAAACAGATAACCCGTAGAAATGTTTAAATGTCACCTATGGAGATTTTTAAAGCATGACATGTTGGGTATCAATTTACTCGGCGTAACATTATATTTTCACAAGATAGAAAAAAAATTGGGCTAGCTTTACTGTTGTCTTATTTTTTCATTCAAAAAAGTATATTTTTTCCATAAAAGTTGCGCTTGTAAGACCTCTGCGCAAATACGGTGTGACATAAAGTATTGCAACGGCCGCCATTTTATTCAGCCAGCAATCAAAGGTAGGCATCAAAGGTATAGCATGCATCTCTCTAGAGTAGTACTCTTTTAGTGTATTCATCAATTGAAGTTAGCCATCATCAATGGGCAAAACAGCCTCACAGCACGATATATAAAGTGTTCCTTGTTTTAAGGGGTTTGCTGGTAAAGCTAGACCCATATACCCCTAATAGGGTGAGGGCAACTTTCCTCCCCAATCTGGATAGCATTTCAGATACATACTATACCTTTGATGCCTACCTTTGATTGCTGGATGAATTTTGGTGGTCTTTTCTTTACCCCTTTTTTGCACTTCAACCAGTTTACATAACCAACCTCTATTGGAATCATCTGCGACTGTGGTCTCTGAGGAGGCCGCATACACGGCTCCGTCTACCTCGTTACGAGGGGGTCATATATATATATATATAGATATAGATATATATTTTATATATATATATATATATATATATATATATATATATATATATATATATATATATATATATATATATATATATATATATTTTATATATATCTATATATATTAATATATATAGATATATATATATATATCTATATATATATATATATATATATATATATTGACCACTGTCAAACATTTACACCTGGTCCCCGACAAGATTGTCTTTGAGTCATAGTCTGTAATGTGGGGTGTCCCCTTATACTTTGATCCAAGGCCCTTCAGCACCTACCCAGTATGTCATGAGGAAGCTATAAAATTGTGAAACGCGTTGACAAGCAAGCGTGGAGGATTTGTTGGATCATATTTCTTTATACAGATCTAATTATCCATACTCATACAGCTACGAATTTCTCATTCATATATGGAAGGATGCACTCTTCGTGCTTGTTGTATTAGGTATCTGTTGACCTTGTCAAATAATAGGGTGTTGTTTAAATGTTATATGTTTTTTCATAATTTTTGTAATAAAGACATCATTGTTTACATAATCACTGCCTCATGATGTGCCCACAAAGTCCGCTTCCTCTTTGAGATTTATTCTCAATCCTTATATATTATTATTTTTATTATTCATTTGTTACGTTCCATTCGTCTAGATGCGGCATTTGTTATTTCGGATCATTCATAACTTTGTATTCGTTACTTTCACTAACAGTCAAAAGAAAAAGGAAATTTCAATACCTATAATTTAATAGTTAGTTATTATTGGTAAGTTAGTTAGTGGTTATTTAGGATTTTTTAATTTTCGGATTTTCATTCCTATTTTCGGATTTTCGTTCTTATTTTCGGATTTTCGTTCTTTCAAATTTTCGGATTTTCGTTCTTATTTTCGGATTTTTGAATTTCCGAATTTTCAAACTTCCGGATTTCTGAATTTTAGAATTTTTGAAGTTACGAATTTACAAATTCCAAATTTACGAACGTACGTATTTATGAAAAAAACAAAAACAAATGAAACGAAAACTAACACATTTTTCGGCAGTGCACGTCTAGTTTGAACACTGTTGACATATGCTTACGAAACTTACATATGCATTAACTTCTGAGCGCGAGCACGGAGGGATGGGGCGTTTTACTTTTTTTTTTTTCTTATTTATTTTACTTTTTTTTTCTTACACTGACTGTTTTTTTTGCTTTTTTGATCACTTTTATTCCTAATACAAGGAATGTAAACATCCCTTGTAATACAAATAAGGATGACAGCCTGCCTTTACTGCACATGAACTTCCCAGTCTTAGTCCGTAGGGTTCAATATTGAGTCGGCCCACCCTTTGCAGCTATAACAGCTTCAACTCTTCTGGGAAGGCCGTCCACAAGGTTTAGGAGTGTGTCTATGGGAATGTTTGACCATTCTTCCAGAAGGGCATTTGTGAGGTCAGGCACTGATATTGGATGAGAAGGCCTGGGTCCCAGTCTCCACTCTAATTCATCTCAAAGGTGTTCTATCGGGTTGAGGCCAGTACTCGCTCATTCACACTATATTGCCAAAAGTATTGGGCCACCCCCCCTCCAAATCATTCGGTGGAGGGGGGATTATGGTGTGGGGTTCTTTTTCAGGGGTTGGGCTTGGCCCCTTAGTTCCAGTGAAGGGAACTCTTAAGGAGTCAACATACCAAGACATTTTGGACAATTTCATGCTCCCAACTTTGTGGGAACAGTTTGGGGATGGCCCCTTCCTGTTCCAACATGACTGCTCACCAGTGTACAAAGCAAGGTCCATAAAGACATGGATGAGCGAGTTTGGGGTGGAAGAGCTTGACTGGCCTGCACAGAGTCCTGATCTCAACCCGATAGAACACCTTTGGAATGAATTAGAGCGGAGACTGCGAGCCAGGCCTACTCGTCCCACATCAGTGCACACACCTCACAAATGCACTTCTGGAAGAATGGTCAAACATTCCCATAGACACACTCCTAAACCTTGTGGACAGACTTCCCAGAAGAGTTGAAGCTGTTATAGCTGCAAAGGGTGGGCCAACTCAATATTGAACCCTACGGACTAAGACTGGGATGCCATTTAAGGTCATGTGCGTGTAAAGGCAGGTGTCCCAATACTTTTGGCAATATAGTGTATATGACCACATGAAGTCCATGATGACTATAATTTTTTTCTCTTGAAATATCCCCAAAAGAAAACTGCATTTGCCCTACAAAAATCATAACCGTATTATGTTGTTGTCCTTATTATTGACAAAGTTACTACCAAATCAATAGGCCAATAGCAGAAATGTAAAATTTGCTCTTCATAGGGTTGGGGGGGGGGGGGTTGTACAGTTCTGAGAGCTGAACTGTTTAATATTCATCAAACTGTAGGATGAATCGATATATGTTGTATGCATTAATTCCCTTTATAACTGTTTCTGTTTCATGAATTTCCTGCTGATAGTGTTACCAACGTGTCATTTATTTATCCAAAGGTATAGATTCCCCCTGACGTAGCTGACTGAATCTGATGAAATT
Organism: Lithobates clamitans; assembly: GCA_037952925.1. Classification (NCBI taxonomy): domain Eukaryota; kingdom Metazoa; phylum Chordata; class Amphibia; order Anura; family Ranidae; genus Lithobates; species Lithobates clamitans. Next base: position 53,408 of record JBBGZY010000739.1, read on the forward strand.
GGTCAAGGATAATCGATTTCTTAACCCCTGGGATGCTATTTGTTTGACTGTCAGCAGACCAATCTTGGAGCGCATGTATACAATTACTTATGTTGGATCTTGACACGCCACTATGAAGGCTTGGATTGTATTATATTGGCTTTATCATTTCCCTGCAAAAAGGTACAAGAGCTGTCTGTTTGTTTTAGGAGAACCCATTAGGGCAGGGATCCTCAAACTACGGCCCTCCAGCTGTTGCAGAACTACACATCCCATGAGGCATTGTAAAACTCCGACATTCACAGACATGACTAGGCATGATGGGAATTGTAGTTCCTGAACACCTGGAGGGCCGCAGTTTGAAGACCCCTGCATTAGGGGAACCCTGTTAGGAACTGACTTGAATTGTTCAGACAAGCAGATGTTTTGTTTGTTTTATGTTATAATGTAACATAAAAACTTACAAATGCTGCCTATTTGTTTCCAATGCTGGGTCCTATTTAAGCAACCAATGGATATGAGAAGATAATTTGTCCAAAAGTCCATATATTTAGGAAAGTTATAATTTTCTGCCCCTTCTTTTCTGTATTGGCATACACCTATCTGGCTGGCAAAGACTACTATGAAAGATTAGGTCAGAATGTTAATAGGACTTCATCTGAGTCCTGGAGCCTCGAGACTTTGTAGAGCTTTAGGTGAGAAAAGCCTCCAACCTTAGGTCCACACATCTCACCTGGTAGCCAGACCTTATTAATAGTTTTAGCTTTCAACTGGTCTGGATAAATTTGAGCTGAGCGATGGTCAGAACTCTCTCTCTCTTTCTCTCTGCTGCTGGGCGAAAAGGCTGATTACTGAAAGAACACTAAAAAGGTAAAAGAGCTGCCTGTTTGTTTTAGGAGAACCCATTGAGGGAACCCTGTTAGGAACTGACTTGAATTGAATTAGTAGTTCAAACAAGCAGATGTTTTGTTTGTTTTATGTTATAATGTAACATAAAAAGTTACAAATTCTGCCTATTTGTTTCCAATGCTGGGTCTGATGTATGCAACCAATGGATATGAGAAGATAATTTGTCCAAAAGCTCACAGAGGGAACATACATTTAGGAAAGTTAAATCTTCTGCCCCTTCTTCTCTGTATTGGCATACACCTACCTGGCTGGCAAAGACTACTATGAAAGATTAGGTCAGAATGTTAGTAGGACTTGGTCTGAGTCCTGCAGCCTAGAGACTTTGTGGAGCTTTAGGTGAGAAAAGTCTCCAACCTTAGGTCCACACATCTCACCTGGTAGCCAAACCTTATTAATAGTTTTAGCTTTCAACTGGTCTTGATAAATTTGAGATGAGCGATGATCAGGACTCTCTCTCTCTCTCTCTCTCTCTCTCTCTCTCTCTCTCTCTTTCTCTCTGCTGCTGGGTGAAAAGGCTGATTACTGAAAGAACACTAAAAAGGTACAAGAGCTGCCTGTTTGTTTTAGGAGAACCCATTAGGGGAACCCTGTTAGGAACTGACTTGAATCTAATTAGTAGTTCTGACAAGCAGATGTTTTGTTTGTTTTATGTTATAGAGTTCTGTACAAAGCCCTTATGCACTGCACTATGTTTGTTTGCTGCATTGCTAAGAAAAATGGAGGAAAAACCTGCTGGACTGTTCTTGGGTGTCCCTGTCTCATGTAAGGTTAACCACCACCAAGCCTTGAGGACAGATACAAAAAGAATAATAAAGCATACTTTTCGGAGAGTTGTGCATTGTATATTTCCCTGTATATTGTATGTGCCTGGAGTACAACTTGTCAGAGCCGCAATATCAGTGTAAGGGCGAACGATCCTCTTCAAAGCATTTATTCCGAACGTCCTTTCTATACATCTCGCCCTCCAGGTTAAACGCGGCATATATTCAGATTATCACTCTGAATACACTGAAAACGCTGCAACTAATTAAAGTCATAAAACACGTTTTCTCAGTCAGATGAAAAGTTTTATGGCGCTGAGCTTGTCTGGATTTTTATTTATTTAGCAAATTATTAAATTCACACCACTGATTCATTGACAGTGTGCATCATCCATTTTGCTTTCCGCCAACGCAACACCCAACCGAAGGCGGCAAAATTACATGTACATAGATAATAATTCTCAGGGGTCGCGTTCTGCCCATGTTATTACACCGCGTACTGCTGTACTGCAGCCGGCGGTGATCAAGCGGCCATACAGACTTTTTCTATCATTCAAGAAATATTGAATGATAATAAATGAAAACATCATACATTAATGACTATACATATATATATATATATATATATATATATATATATATATATATATATATATATATATATATATGTATATATATATATATATATATATATATATATATATATTTATATATATCTATATATATATATATATATATGTATATATATATATATATATATATATATATATATATAATGAGAATGGAAGATCTTATAGAGATATAGAATTTTGGGAGGTATAAGTGATTGTCCAGCTTTATAACAATCACTTTTCTTGTTTTTTTTTTTTTTTTTTTTTTTTTAATGTTCTTTACTATACCTTTCCTCTTTTATTTATTTATTTTTTTCATTTGTTGCTTAAACTGCACTCATTAGCTAATGCTAACCAAAGCCCAAGTCTATCCAACTTGCTTGACTTTCCTGTTTACATTAAAAGAACTGGTTTCAACAAATAGTACGGAATTCTATTAAATAGAAAAAAAATAATTGCATTCATTTTATTTTATTTATATATATTTGATTTATTTTTATTTTACTTATGTTTTTATTTTTTTATTTTATTTGTGTTTTTTATTTATTTGATTTGTTTTTGTGGGTTTACTGTATATCTGTGCCTATTGCCTGCAGCTGTATGATTAAGGCCGGCCAGAGACATGTATGGGCTGAATGTATCAAGGTGATCGATCAATCAACTTGGCAGTGGCAGCTCATGTTTTTTTGTTGGGGGGGGCGGCAAACAACCACCCCCCTGTCGCGGCACCTCAAAGCCCCCCCTCACTATCTGCCAGTCGGTTCACTTACCCCATCTAGGCGGCAGGCAGTGGTGGGCATTGGGCAGCAGCGGACATCAGGCTGCGGTGGGCATCGAGTAGTGGCTCCTGTGTCTTCTCCTCCTCCCTCCTTTTTCACTTCTGCCTTGCGTCTCCTCCCCTCCTCCTAGGCGTCCAATAGATCACCTGCCCTTTCAGCCAATCAGGTGACGGGTATCAGACTCTCTTCCCGATTGTCGGGAAGGAGGCTCAGTGTTGCAACAGCGAATATTAATTAGCTGTTGTAACACCTGGGTGGGCTCATAGCGCAATGCTCTAGCGCCACCAGCCCACCCTATTTTGAAGCCTATTAGAGCCTCTGGCAATGTGGGGAGCGATGAGCCTTGCCCAACGCATTTTGTCCTAATGGGACATCTACAGGGGCATCTGGAGCCTGAAGAAATAACACTTTGTTACAATGTAAAGTAGTGAGTGTACGGCTTGTATAACAGTGTAAATTTGCTGTCCCCTCAAAATAACTCAACACACAGCCATTAATGTCTAAACTGTTGGCAACAAAAGTAAGTACATCCCTAAGTGAAAATGTCCAATTTGGGCCCAATTAGCCATTTTCCCTCCCCGGCATAATGTGACTCGTTAGTGTTACAAGGTCTCAGGTGTGAATGGGGAGCAGGTGTGTTAAATTCGGTGTTATCGCTCTCACTCTCATACTGGTTACTGGAAATTCAACATGGCACCTCATGGCAAAGAACTCTCTGAGGATCTGAAAAAAAGAATTGTTGCTCTACTTAAAGATGGCCTAGGCTATAAGAAGATTGCCAAGACCCTGAAACTGAGCTGCAGCACGGTGGCCAAGACCATACAGCGGTTTAAGAGGACAGGTTTCACTCAGAACAGGCCTCGCCATGGTCGACCAAAGAAGTTGAGTGCACGTGCTCAGCGTCATATCCAGAGGCTGTCTTTGGGAAATAGACGTATAAGTGCTGCCAGCATTGCTGCAGAGGTTGAAGGGGTGGGGGGTCAGCCTGTCAGTGCTCAGACCATACGCCGTATACTGCATCAAATTGGTCTGCATGGCTGTCATCCCAGAAGGAAGCCTCTTCTAAAGATAATGACAAGAGAGCCTGCAAACAGTTTTCTGAAGACAAGCAGACTAAGGACATGGATTACTGGAACCATGTACTGTGGTCTGATGGACCTAAGTATTCAGACCCTTTGCTGTGACACTCATATAATTTAACTCAGGTGCTGTTCATTTCTTCTGATCATCCTTGAGATGGTTCTACACCTTCATTTGAGTCCAGCCATGTTTGATTATACTGATTGGACCTGATTAGGAAAGCCACACACCTGTCTATATAAGACCTTACAGCTCACAGTGCATGTCAGAGCAAATGAGAATCATGAGGTCAAAGAAACTGCCTGAAGAGATCAGAGACAGAATTGTGGCAAGGCACAGATCTGGCCAAGGTTACAAAAATATTCTGCTGCACTTAAGGTTCCTAAAACTGCTTTCATACTGGGGCGGTAGGGGGCGTCGGCGGTAAAACAGCGCTATATTTAGCGCTGCTTTACCAGCGGTATTCGGCCGCTAGCAGAGCGGTTTTAACCCCCACTGGCAGCCGAAAAAGGGTTAAAACCGCTCGTATAGCGCGGCTATAGCCGCGGTATTGCCGCGGTATAGCCGCGCTGCCCCATTGATTTCAATGGGCAGGAGCGGTTTAGGAGCTGTGAATACACCGCTCCTTCACCGCTCCAAAGATGCAGCTGGCAGGAGTTTTTTTCTTCTCCTGTCAGCGCACCGCTTCAGTGTGAAAGCCCTCGGGCTTTCACACTGAACAAACAGCAGCGGCTGTTTTGGGTCGGTTTGCAGGCGGTATTTTTAATAACGCCTGCAAACCGCACCAGTGTGAAAGGGCTCTAAGAGCACAGTGGCCTCCATAATTCTTAAATGGAAGACGTTTGGGAGGACCAGAACCCTTCTTAGAGCTGACCGTCCAGCCAAACTGAGCTATCGGGGGAGAAGAGCCTTGGTGAGAGAGGTAAAGAAGAACCTAAAGATCACTATGCCTGAGCTCCAGAGATGCAGTCGGGAGATGGGAGAAAGTTGTAGAAAGTCAACCATCACTGCAGCCCTCCACCAGTCGGGGCTTTATGGCAGAGTGGACCGACGGAAGCCTCTCCTCAGTGTAAGACACATGAAAGCCTGCATGGAGTTTGCTAAAGAAACACCTGAAGGACTCCAAGATGGTGAGAAATAAGATTCTCTGGTCTGATGAGACCAAGATAGAACTTTTTGGCCTTAATTCTAAGCGGTATGTGTGGAGAAAACTAGGCACTGCTCATCACCTGTCCAATAAAGTCCCAACAGTGAAGCATGGTGGTGGCAGCATCATGCTGTGGGGGTGTTTTTCAGCTGCAGGGATAGGACAACTGCAATCGAGGGAAAGATGAATGCGGCCAAGTACAGGGACATCCTGGACGAAAAACTTCTCCAGAGTGCTCAGGACCTCAGACTGGGCCAAAGGTTTACCTTCCAACAAGACAATGACCCTAAGCACACAGCTAAAATAATGAAGGAGTGGCTTCACAACAACTCCATGACTGTTCTTGAATGGCCCAGCCAGAGCCCTGACTTAAATCCAATTGAGCATCTCTGGAGAGACTTAAAAATGGCTGTCCACCAACGTTTACCATCCAACCTGACAGAACTGGAGAGGATCTGCAAGGAGGAATGGCAGAGGATCCCCACATCCAGGTGTGAAAAACTTGTTGCATCATGGCTGTATTAGATCAAAAGGGTGCTTATACTAAATACTGAGCAAAGGGTCTGAATACTTAGGATCATGTGCTATTTCAGTTTTTCTTTTGTAATAAATCTGCAAAAATGTCAACAATTCTGTGTTTTTCTGTCAATATGAGGTGCTATGTGTACAATAATGAGGAAAAAAATGAACTTAAAGAAGTAGAAGCAAAAATAAAAATCCAGAAGAAAAATAGTAGTTATAGGGAGAAGAGAAAGACGGAGTTAATTAGGGCTGATTAGGGTAAACTAAAGGGTTAATAAGGGACAAATATGAACACATTTTAGATATAAAAAAAACATTGTCATGTTGTTTAAGTAATGGCAACATTACTGATGAATCAATACGCCCATAGCAAAAATGTTAAAATTGCTCTTGGTCGATAGCAGGTGTGAGAGCTGAACTGGTTAAATCACTTGTGACACAAACAGAGGACAATCGGGAACAATAGACAATCTATTCTATTGTAAAAAGTACTTCCAGGCCACCACAGGGGGTAAGAAAAATTCAGTTCAGGAAGGGAGGAATTCATGGCGGGGAAGTCAAGACTGTGGGCTTCAATCAAGGACAATTGTTTTATGGTCTGTCCATCATTTTCTTTTAAACACTTACAAAGATAATTCTGTGGGATCGGAGATGTTCCACTGCGATTTGCCTGTTGACTTGCACGGGTAATCAATGGCCGAGCTGACCGCATATATGGATTTGCCGTACTGGAGAACACTTTTCTGAAGACTTTCCGCACAGAGCCTGTCAGTCAGGCTTCAGCTCAAGGCACAAAAAAAGAGTGAAAAATACTGAATAAAAGAAGTGATGTTCAGCTAAAATCACTCTAACAAGATTTTCCATTTCAGTCTTTAAGATATGAGACTGAAGCAAATCACCAGTGGTTAATAGTCCCAATACAGCCGTGGCCAAAAGTTTTGAGAATGACCCAAAAATAATTTTCACAAATTCTGCTGCCCCAGTTTTTATGATGGCAAATTACATATACTCCAGAATGTTATGAAGAGTGATCAGATGAATTGCAATGAATTTGCAAAGTCCCTCTTTACCATGAAAATGAACTTACTGACTTCCAGTTCCGGCGCCGCATGGAGTAGCTGTCTCCCTCATCAGCTCCTGCAGCACGACCCTCAAAATGACTTGTAAAACTTGCCTGACCCTCCATCGCTGCCCACAGCCCCTTCAGGTGACCCCCTCACACATCCATGGACTGTTTTGTGGAAAAAAACAGCCTGCGATCGCAGACAGCCCAGCCGTAAATCAAGGCCCCGCCTCGGCCTTGTCTGATCACACGGCAGACGTGCCAAAGATGGAAGTAAGCGGCTGTACAGCCTCCCCCTTCTCACACCAAACCTCCCCCTCCTCACACCAAGTAGACAAAAGTACTGAGCGCATATCTCAGGCAGTGTCAGCACTTTTAACCTCCATGATAGCTGCCTCAGTGGAGAAGGCAGTGAATGCAGGGATGAGGCAGATTAAAAAAGACCTGGGGGAACATACAACAAGGCTAAACAATGAGGAAACATCGCCTCTCCAATATAGAAGAAGAGCTATACCAGGCACAAGCCACGGAGCAGGCACAGGATAAAACCAATCAATATGTACTTCAGAAGCTGGACGATTTGGAAAATAGATCCAGAAGGAGTAATCTGTGCTTTGTGGGCATGCAAGAATCTGTCCAAGCATCAGCCCTCACTGAATTCTGCTTGAGGCGCATCCCAGAAGCATTAGGCCTCCCCGGCCCCTGCACAGTAGAACGAGCCCACCGCATGGGAGCATTCGCCATCGAACGCAAGTCTCCTCGCCCGATCATCACTAAATACTTAAATTACTCGGACAAAGCCGCCATCCTGCAAAAATTCAGGCAGTCCAGATCCCTTCAGATAGAGGGAATCAAGGTCCTGAGCCTTCTTGCGTACACTACACGCAGATTCGCACTCCAACTCCTCGTTCAGGGTTGCGTCGAATACTCGTCCTCTAGGCCAAAGAAGCCCATGGAAAGACTCTCTAAAGCATCTCAAGTACTCTGGATCTGACCATCGTTCTACTCCTCGTTGAATCGGTAGATGCAAAAACCCACTCCAACACCAAACGGGTACATGTAAGCTCCCTTGGTTATCTCAGGTTGACTTCCACATACACAAACATTTTCCTCTGTTATAGCCTCCACACATTGGCAGGCCTTGGTATTATTTGTACTATCTTTAATCCTACTCTAGATCCTTTTCTCTGATATGTCCACTGTGGCCTCACTGCATACAGCTACCTCCCTCCCTTAAACACAAAAGATATCATTGACATTATGGGCAAGTCTCGGCTGCATCATTCGGGTTAGTACTGGGAGCTGGTCTATACAGTGAACCCATGCAGAAAAAAGTGAAGTTCTTTAAATGTTTTGTATTATGTTTATTTCTTGCTTTTACCCCTGCAAATTTTCTAGAACTTCGCTCACTTCTACCCTACACCACCCGTCACACACCAGACACTCAGGTAGCAGTTGACTTTCATATGACAACTGTATCGTTCTGCACTAACAGTTCCTTCCTTCAGGTCAAAATCCAACACCACTGTAATACCAGCCCAAATCCCCCTTAAAATTTCCCCCCATAAAAATCACCTCTCGGAACGTAAAAGGGCTTAGGTCCCCCATCAAGAGACTTAAAATCCTTTGCCATCTTAAGAGACTTAAAACCGATATTGCCCTACTTCAGGAGTCCCATCTATCGTTCCCGACTTTCATCACATGAAAAAACTTTGGGTGGGCACTGTCCTGGGATCCGATGTAGTTGGATGCAAAGCCGGGGTTCTCATCCTGATTCACAAAAACCTCCTTTGTGAAATTGTGTCTGTAGTACCCGACAGCCAGGGTTGTTTCCTCACTGCACAAATCCGATTAGGGAACAGAGATCTTGCGATATCCAATACTTATGCCCCCAATAGCCCCAGAAAACAATTCTTTGGCGAGATCTCCACTAGGTTACTAAACACCCTGCATATCCCTCATATAGTTGGGGGTGACTTCAACACTACACCGGACAGATGACAAATCCACACCCAAACACCCTTGCGAACCGCCCAAAACTTCTGACTTAACGCACTTAGCATCTACAATGGACTCTCTCCATTTCCATGACATTTGGCGACTCTTACACCCAGCGGACAGCAAATTCACTTTCTACTCTACTCCCCATAACGTCTTCACCAGAATCGACTACCCTTTTTGTACTGACAACCTTGTCCCAATGATCTCTGGAGCAGATATCCATGACATAGCCATATCAGACCTGCCCCAATTTCAGTAACTCTTGACAACCCCGACCTCCATCGTAACCCCAGAATTTGGCGTTTTCCATCTTATCTCCACAACAATCATACATGGAGGAAGCTTGGAAAGACTTTTCTTCAGCCAACTCATCTCACGCTGACAACCCAAACCTTTTTTTTTTAAGCTAAGGAGGCTTTCCTTTGAGGACAGATCATTTCTTACAAAAAAACACCCTCACTTCCAGTTCTGAAGCCACATGGAGTAGCTGTCTCTCGCATCATCTCCCGAAGCATGACCCTCAAATCAGCCTGTAATACCAGCCCAACCCTCCTATGCTGCCCTCAGCCCCCCCGAGTGACTCTTCGTTTACCCATGGACCATTTTGTGGAGAAAACCGGCCAGCGATTGCAAATGACCCTGATGGCCCAGCCACAAATCGAGGCCCGGTTTTGGCCTTACTGGATCACGCAGCGGATGCACCAGACATGGACCCACCGCATGGGAGCTTTCCCCACCGAGTGCAAAACCCCCCACCCGATTATCGCAAAATACTTGAACTACTCAGACAAAGCCTTCATGTTGCAAAAATTCAGACAGTCTAAATCTCTTCAAATAGATGGAATGAAGGGTCTAATCTTTGCAGACTACTCCATCGAAAGTCTCCAAAAAAAGGAAAGCTTTCCAATCCATCTGCACGGAACTCCACCAGCGACAAGTAAAATTCACTTTGGCTTTCCCTGCAATTCTCCGCCTTAAGCCCCCCAATGGAACAGCTCTCCTTCCAGCATCCCTCTGAAGCGGACGTCTTCCTGTGCAAGCTACAAGCAGTTGCACACTTCAACTCCTCACCTAGGGTTGCCCCGAATAATCGTTCACTCAACCAAAGAAGCCCTAGGAAAGACCCACCAAAACGTTTCAGATACTCAGGCCCTGACCATCGATCTACTCCTCGTTAGATCAGTAATTGCAAGCACACGCCCAAACCACCGACTGGAGTTTGTAAGCATTCCTTTTAGGTTACCCTAGATTGTGTTTCATATTCTCTAATGGTCTCCTCTGTTATAGCCTCCATCAAAATAGCAGACCATGGTATTATGTTTTATATGGGTTACCCCCAACCTTACTATATCTTCACTATTTTGAAGTGACCCTTATGATCTCACTGCATACAGCCAACTCCATCCCTCATATATAACCCGAGTTATGCTGCGAAAGATATTATTGCACTTTTTGGGTAAGCCTCCACTGCATTATTCGGGTCAGTACTGGGAGCTGACCTATACAGTGCATCCATGCTGAAAAAAGAGAAGTTCACTCAATGTTCTGTAATTTGTTTATTTCATGTTTCCACCCCTCCAAATACTCTCCCACTTCTCCCACCCTTATCGTGCACCACCCATCCAACACCAGACACTCAGGCACCAATAGACTCTCACTTGAAAACTGCATCGTTATGCATTTAATGTATCAGTCAAGCCCAAATCCCTCAATACACTCCCCCCCATGAAAGTCACCTCTTGGAAAGTAAAAGGGCTTAGGTCCCTCAACAAGAGACTTAAAATCCTTTGCCAACTTAAGAGGCTTAAAACCGACATCGTACTTCTCCAGGAGACCCATTTATCGTCCCCCAATTTCCATTGCACGAAAAAACTCTGGGTAGGCATTGTCCTGGGATCCAACGCAACTGGACGCAAAGCAGGGGTTCTCATCCTGATTCACAAAAACCTCCCCTGTGAAGTAATTTCTATAGACCCCGACGATCAGGGCCGCTTCCTCGCGGCACATATCTGTGTAGGAAATAGAGATCTCGTGATATCTAATATTTATGCCCCAATAGCCCCGGTAAAACATGCTTTAGCAAGATCGCCACTAGACTATTAAATACCCCACATATCCCCCATGTAGTAGTTCAACACCATAATGCACCCGACAGATGACAGATCTACACCCAAATGCCTCCGCAAAGTACTTACGACCTCTGACTTAACGCAATTCACATCCACAACGAACTCTCTCCACTTCCACGACATCTGGTGACTCTTTCACCCAGCAGACAGGGATTTCACTTTCTACTCTAACCCACATAACGTCTTCACCAGAATCGACTACCTCTTCTGTACCGACAGTCTTGTCCCAATGATCTCTGGAGCAGACATCCATGACATAGCCATATCTGATCACCCCCCAATATCAGTAACTCTTGACAACCCGACCTACATCTTCATAATAACTCTGATTTCCAACAACACATGGAGGAAGCATGGAAAGAATTTTCTATAGCTAAATCATCACACGCTGACAACCCAAACATTTTTTGGGAAGCTGGCAAGGCCTTCCTTCGAGGCTGAATCATCTTCTAAGCCGCTTCTTACAAAAAACACACCCTAGCAAATTACAAGACGGCTAGCTCCAGACTCCGTCTGGCACAACGTTCTCTATATGTCCTAGACTCACCCGAAAACAGAACTTATTGGCAGGCAGCAAAAACAGCCTTTGACACCTGGGCGGACACACTAGAACTGTTGAAAAGAGCCCATCTGGACACTACTCTCCACAAATTTGACAATAAAGCAGATAAATTGCTGGCAAGACTTTGCAAAGGCCCCTTCCGCCCTACTCATATCACCTCCTTATGAGATACCTTAGGCACCATTAAAAACTCACACCAGGAGATTAATAAACTCATTCTACAATACTATACATTATTGTATGCTACTGACCCCATTGACAAAATAGTCGCTCAATCCTTTCTCGATAAAATAGCCCTACCAACGGTCACCTATTCCCAACTGGAGGCCCTAAAGGCACCCATTTCCCTATCCAAAATTTTCACAATCATTCGCAACCTAGCTCCAACTAAAGCACCAGGCCCCAATGGGTATACAGGGGACTTTTATAAAACCCTACAAAAAATAACAGAGCCCATCCTCCTCAATGTTTACAGAGGCATATGGTCAAGCGGCCCATACTTACCTACGGGGAACCAGGCCATCATTAAATTACTCTCGAAGAAAGGAAAAGACCCCCTCGAACCTGGCTCCTATAGATCCATATCACTTTTAAATCTAGACGTCAAAATCCTCTCAAAAATTGTTGCCACTAGGCTTGCCACCATCACTCCCTCTTTGATACACCCCGCCCAGTCAGGTTTCGTAAAAGGGAAAACAGCCACTTTAAACATACGTAAAGTCATGATGGTCCTGGAACATGCTAAATGTAATCCGGGGGAGACTTTGCCATCATCACTCTGGATGCGGAGAAAGCCTTCAACAACGTCAGCTTTGATTGGCTCTCGATGGCCATGTCAAAAATGGGCTTTGACGGCCCCTTTAATCACCTTGTGAACGCTATGCACACATCTCCTGCGACCAGACTGGTGGCAGCTGGTCTTCTCTCTGATGAATTCCACCTCCACAAGGGAACGAGACAAGGCTGCCCCCTCTCCTCGCTGCTATTCAACCTTGCATTAGAACCCCTTTCTGGATATCTAACCCAAAAGGCCCCAGTACATGGGATCAACATTGGTAACCATGAATTCCGCACCTTTCTTTTTGCCGATCATGTTCTCTCTTTTTGGCGAATCCCTCCTCTGACATGTCCACTATTAAAACAATATTTGACAAATTCAAACTTTGTTCGGGTCTCCGCATCAACTATAGTAAAAGTGAAATTCTCCCCATAGACACCCTCTTAAATCCTCCCTGGACCACCCACTCACCCTTAACGGTCGCCAAATCACACATAACCTACCTAGGCATCAAAATAGGGAAGCTACCATCTTCTATATACCACCTCAACTACCCCCCTCTGGTTGCAAAGATATCCCAGGAACTGGGAAACTGGATGGATCTGCCTCCCTCACTCCTGGGAAGATGCCATTTAGTAAAAATGGTCAGCTTTGCACGCTTGATGTACCCGCTTCAATTGATTCCTACTACTCCTGAAACACAAGGATATTCAGATGCTAAACAAAGCTATCTCCAAATTTATCTGGCAGAACCTTGGCACCCCAGATGTTTTGGAACTACATTTCCCACAATGCTCATGCACTCTGCAGTGTAGCTGAGCATCATGGGAAATGTAGTTCCAAAACATCTGGGGTGCCAAGGTTCGCCATAACTGACATAGCATGTCTTCTTCAAATAGGCCTAGATTGGATATCACAATCCTCCGCTATTCAAACTACTCCATTGAATCACTGATGGCCCACCCTTACTCCTTGGTAGCCCTTCTTCACTGCAAGTGAAAATCTATTCCCTCAACCATGCAACACAATCTCCTTTTTATGGGACACTGCCAAAGCCTGTTGAGAAGTAAGAAAATGCCTGAAGCTCTCCCCCTTCATGACCAGGCACCTTCCAATCCAAGGCAACCCAAATTTCCCACTGGGGATGGAACACAAACCCTTCTCTATTTAGCAACAAAAAGGCCTCACTGAATTTTCTACCCTTTGCGACATGGAAACGGGGCTACCCCATACCTTCACAGTCATTGCTGAAAAATTCTCTCTTCCCCAGTCACATGCCTTGCACTTTGGGCATTGTGTCAGCTTCATCCGCAACTCATGCAGAGGAGCGCAAAAGATTCAGATATACTATCACAGATCATCTGCTCCAAAAAAGGCTCCTATACTATTTCTGACATCTACAAACCTCTCATGCAAAAGATCACTCCTACTATAGCATCCTTATCAGTAGCAAATTGGGGCAGAGACTTTCCTGACACAGATATAGTAGATAAACGTCTACTAGGTTACAACAAAATCCTACAACTGATCCCCAACGAATCTTCGAGAGAAACCCAACTGAAAATTCTTCACCATGCCTATATACCTTTCCTCTCGGAAAAAAACAGCCAGGACTCCTCTACCTGCCCTCTATGCCATCGGGCAAGACCTTCCTTGACTCACCGTTTGTGGTCCTGCACATTCATATCCACCTTCTGGGATCAAGTCATATCCTTCATATAAATTTCCAAAAGACCCCCTGCTCCTTATCTTTGGGTACTGGGACAAACAACTAATAACATGGTCCTCCAACGCCAACGTGACACAAAACCAACTAATTTATTTCAAAGTGCCAACACTGCAATTAAACCTGATGTATAAGATAATTTGTTATAGCCACTGTTTATAGCTTACACCGTATATATATATATATATATATATATATATATATATATATATATATGAAATTTTTTTTATGGTTTTAACTATTTTTACGGAATTTTGTAATAAACATATATTTTATATGTTCTGTGTGACCATCTCTCTGGTACCAGTAAAGTCTACAAATAGAAAGGCTTCTTTGGTAGATTGTAATATAGATGGAAGAGGTACCCCTCAAACAAGCCAACCATTTTTTATAGTTAATCTGTCCATTGTTAATCCATACCCTAAACAGTACCTATTTTTTTATATCCCTTTTTATTGTATTGCTGTAGCCCCGATGGAGGGATGAGTTCTGGCACCCAAATTGTGTTGCCTCTTTAGTATAGTTTCTTTAGTATAGTCTTCTATATGATCTTGCATTGAAATACATTTACATGTAAATGTATTCCAATGCAAGATCATATAGAAGACTATACTAATAGGACAACACATTTTGGGCCCAGCCCAGACTTGAACCCGATTGAACATCTCTGGAGAGATCTAAAAATAGCTGTGCACCGACGCTCCCCATTAAACCTGATGGAACTTGAGAGGTCCTGCAAAGAAGAATGGGAGAAACTGCCCAAAAATTGGTGTGCCAAGCTTGTAGCATCATACTCAAAAAAACTTGAGGCTGTAATTGGTGCCAAAAGTGCAGATAGGGATCATGGGATCAGTAGTCCACCAAAGAGGGCAGTTAACACCAGAACTTTCTTTTGCTACACTATAGGGGCCCTACCTGTAATAAGGAACTTTGCTAAAGGCCTGGCTGAAACCTATGTGCTAGCTGTGCCTGAAGAGTTGTGCCGGAGGGAGACGGAGTGATAGTCTGCAGCAAATGTTGTGCAGGAGGAGAATATCTAAATTGTCCCAAACCACGCACAAATCTTTTTCCTGGGCATCCCATGAATTCCTTAACCCCATCCAAGTTCTAATCCCTCAATAAAACAAAAAAAACAAAGCTGATGGACTTGTTCATTGTCTTGCAGTGTCTGGAAGAGAATGCCTGTCTGGGCTGGGTGACAGGTGGGCCACAATCACTCAGCAGCCCCTACGGGGCACTGCTACATTGGTTTTGTACTTTTTGGGCTCCCGCGGCGGGTTTTGGCGCCTCCAGCTTCCCCAATGCCCTCCTGTGCTGCTCTTCGGGTGCCCACTTCACCAGAGATTTATTAGCCTTTACCACCTTGGCCCTGGGTTGTTGTGCTTGTTTCCCCCCCGAGGACAATAGGAAGCCTTGGCGAAGTACTCACTCTTACCTCCCGGTCAGTCTTCACCTGGAGATCAGAGGCTGCCAGGGGCGGATTGGGCACAGGACAGAGGAGAAGATGCTTTTTTGCTTTGTTTGGCCTTCTCTCGCTTCACGGGCATACAGCAGGGGGGCGCTGGAGAGCGCAGAGAGGGGAGAGCACAGAGAGGGGAGAGCACAGAGCGAGACTTACATGAAGGCTCGCTCGCATATAGGATTTTGAGGGAGGTGATGTGAAAGCAATGGCCGGTCAGTGTGTGCTCACGTGCCATAGGTTCGCCATCACTGCCCTATGCGGTGAAAAAAAAAGTTACGTAAAAAAAATAGTTTTTTTTTGCAAAAAAATAAAATTACACTCAAGCACATAAAATCCCCCCCCCAAAAAAATGTTGAACCCCCCCCCCCCACCCCCACATATACACATGCACGAGTGTAAACACATGCATCGGGGCACCTACGCATGAAAACGTTGATTGCAATACACATGTTACATACAGTACATACACTGGAGTCAGAGCAATGATTCTAACACAAGACTTCCCCCGTAGCACTAAACGGATGACCTAAAGGGGGCTTTTGAAGGGTCACCTATGGAAAATATAGGGTACTGAAGTTTGTTGGCCTTTCACGGGGGGCACATAAATTTAAGGCTTGGCATGTTGGGTATCTATTTACTCTGTGCAACCTCGTCCTTTATATTTTATCAAGAATTTGGGTAATTCATTGTGTGTGTTTGCCCTAAAATTCACTTTAGTGTGTTTTTTACTGAAATGTTAACCTTTGTGGTAATATCGTGTGACATAAAAAATTGCAACTACCACTATTTTATTCTCTAGGGTGTCTGCTTTCAGAAAATGTATAATATTAGTGGGTTTTGTGTAATCCTCAGGCCTAAAATTATTATTTTTTAAACATGTGCGCGAAAGGGTTAATACCACTGAAAGAAAGCTCTATTTATGTGAGAAAGTAATAAAAATCTAATATGGGTACAGTGTTGCATGACTGCGCAATTGTCATTCAAAGTGTGACAGCGCTGAAAGCTGAAAATTGACCTGGGCAGGAAGTGGGTGAAAGTGTCCGATATAAAAAAAAAAAAAAAAAATGAACCTCAATGTCAAACCTGGCTTTCATTTATCCAATCCCACAAAAGGAAACACACTGCCTCTGCGTTGTGATGACCGCCATTCTGTTTTGCAGCCTCTGAATTGTGCCGGTGCGGCAGCTGCCGAGGGTTACGATGGTGTTTTGCTTGTTAAAGTCAATATGATTTAATTGAAATGTCACTTCTGGTCTGGAAGCCTCAATTGAAGTCCTTGAGCGGATACGTACGGTTCTGAGAACCGTTAATCTGATAGCAGAGCTGCGTGGCGTCATCGAGGGAGAGCGCGCGGATAGCGGCCCATCACAATGAACTGGCACTCAGACCGTATTTGATCTTTTTCTGCCAAGGGGTCTCGAGTGGGAATATAATTATCACATGGAGAAGAGTCACGAGATTCGCAGGAACTGACAGCTCGGTAGACTTTGACACAAGAGCTCCGCTCTCTGCCTGTTCAGCTCTGCCGTTCTGCTGACACTCTGCCCTCGCACTTTCATGAAGAGCATCTAAAGCCAAAACTTTCTTTTTTTATGTTTCAGATGTATTGGGAAAGGGTTAGAACCTTTGTCAGACTCGTATTACTTATAGGATCATGATGCACTATTATCATTAAATTCTTCATTATTTCTTTTCATTTATATAATTTATATAATTTTTTAATAGCGTATACGTAAATATGTGGCCCCACCGGACTGGGCTTTTTTTTCTGCGGGGCTGCATATTTGCGCATATGACTTTGCGCGCTCCCAGCACAGAGACTGGGTCTCGCCAAGCCCGCGCCCGTGCCAGTGATCGGGACCTGGCACTCCTGATTCCAGGTCACCTGATTGCTATGATAGCCTCTGATTGGCTATCACAGTGATCAGTCACTGTGAAGCCCGCCCCCCGTGTTTTCTCTCTCTGAATGGAGGAGAGAGATACATCAACTCTTTCTCTGTCCTTGCAGAGAGAAAAAAAACTGTGTAAAAAAATAAAATAAAATAATAAAAATACAAATAAAAACTGTAATAAAATACATTTTTTTATTTTTTTTTTGGATTGTGCCCCTCTTCTGCCTCGACTTCCTCCCCTTCCCTCTCCCCTCTGCCCCCCCCCCTTTTTTTTGGGGGGGGGAGCAGTTTTAGGTTGGTTGGGGGTTTTTTTTGTGTTTGGATGAGGTGGGGATGGTGGGTTCTAAATATTGTATAGAAGGGTTTATTAGATAAACAATATAATTGAGAAAAGTGATTTAAGGTAGAAGAGCAAAGATAAAAGTGTATATATACAGTCTACTCTCTATTTTTTTTCCTTTGTTTCAACATATCTTTTTGTACAGTAGTGTACGGTTTGTTTTAAATGTAAAATTTTTTATAAAAACTGAATTATAAAAAAATAAATACAA
Organism: Lithobates clamitans; assembly: GCA_037952925.1. NCBI lineage: Eukaryota > Metazoa > Chordata > Amphibia > Anura > Ranidae > Lithobates > Lithobates clamitans. The sequence continues at coordinate 71,360 of JBBGZY010000739.1, forward strand.
AAAAATACAAAAAAAAATACCCGGATCAAAGTCTGATCTAGGTCAGAGCCAAGGTTAGTGTTTGGGTCAAGGTCAAGACCTAAGGTCAAGGTCAGTTTTTTTTTTGGTGGCAGGGTTTTTTTTTTTAAATTAGTATCAGTGTCAGTTGGTGTCAGTGTCCTTTAGGTAAGATAAAAAAAAAAAAGCAAACAATTGTTTCTGGGCTGCACTACAGGTACAAACAACAACTAACATACACATATGTGGTATAGTTGCGATGTTAGAAGCAGGATAATTTATTTTGGGTTGTTCTTTGGTGGAAGGTTATGGTAGTACAAAGAAATATACAGCTACATTTTTTAAAAAATATATATTTTTTTACTATTTTGGGCCAGTTTTCCTTTGATAATAATAATAAAAGAAATCAGGAGATATCCATTACCATTTACCACCAAATGAAAGCCTGATTCGTCCATAAAAATTGTGGTATAATCCACCTGGATGTACAAAGTAGTTGTGATGATATGTACGGTTTTAATAACACATGTCAAAGTTGTAAAATTGTGCTTAGGCATTAGGATTTGTTTTACCCTTTGGAACAAAGGGGTTAATATTCCTATTAATTTTGTGATTTCATCCAATTTTAAATCAATTTTGTTTCACTCAATTGTATGGTTATGATTTTATGTTTTTTTGTACATTCATAATGTTCATTCAATGAGTCTGAATCAAGGAGTGTCCTTTTCAGTACGGGGGGCCACGTCATATATTTTAAAAACACTCGCAGGCCAAAAAAAAAAATGTTTTATATAATATTATATTCTTTGCAGTTGTCCCAGTTGTTATGAATATATGAACGTTACCCTTCCTCCTCCCCTCCTTCCCATTTGGGTTTTCCTTTAGGGTAGACGCCCCTTTGAGGGTTGGTTTAGAGTGGGGGTTTGGACTTGATAGACTTGTGTCTTTTTTCAACCTCACCTACTATTTAACTATGTAACTATGGAGTGTGGGAATTAAAGTACTATTAAATTTGATAGGTTTAAGGTCTCTTTAATTAATTTTATTTTGGGTTCATTTTATCTTATTTATTTACGGTTAAAATGTTTCATTTACGTGAGGTTCAATATATTTTGAATATTTTAGAAACAATTTTCAACTTCAAAACTTATGTCACGATTTTAAAACAAATATACGTTTTTCTTAATTTTATAATATACTTTTTTCCTTGGAATAGTTTAGAATTTGGGTCACATTAGGTTACAATTTTTTCTGCGGTGCTGACACATTTGAAATAGAATTTGGATAGAGTTTTTTGATTGTGAAGTTGCCCATGAAATACATTATATTAATTAATTATGAGGAGCTCTTCATATGTATGGGCACATATTTCATTTTGGTAAGTCTGAGGAGAGTGTTGACAATGGCTTTCTTCTGTACAGGCACTGACACGCTGATCTGCTTGTTTTGGCGGCCACCATTCCCACACTTTACGAAAATGCTTGCTTGACCCTTGGTAGATATCACTAATAGGGTTGTATAGTGCGAGTTGGATCGTTTTCGTGGTGAGAACCACTGAAGATCGTGCACCGATATGCAGAAGGGGTTAATGTAAAATACTGGTAGGCTATAAAGTTGCAAGTCCGTGCCGTGTGGGCCATCCCTATTGACAAAGACGGAATGACGAAACGCGTCTAGGCATGACTACATAGCTTGCTGCATCTGTCACTGGCTCCGATCTCCTCCCGAGAACCACCACGGACGATCATATCTCCACGAGAGGTGGTGAGAGTTTCGGAACTGAATACACAATGCAATATTTTATACGGAACGCTTTTTTTATTATGTTTTTAAGTGCATTGGCATAAGGGAAGGGGTTTCTTTTTCAATAAAAGTTTTACCGTTTCTTGCTATGAGGATTCTTTTCCTTCCTTGTGCCCAGTCTGTTTAAAAGGTTTTTGGCTTGCTTAATCTGAGCGAATTATAGGACCAGAACACTTGTTATCCTTTGGTTGATTGTTATTGGAGATCCGGGCTGATGTCCTTTTGGCAGCAATCCTAAAGGCTTAATATACATGCAAAAGCGATTGTTAATTGGGAACTCAGTGAGTGCAACTCCTAAGGGAGCGGAATCACTTGGTGTGGTGATGGTCGAACGTCCAAACAGCTGATGTTTTTTATATGAACTGTCACACAGATATTCCGAACTATCCCTCACCTGGATTCACACACTATCAATTGATTTTTTGCGTTTTAAATGTTTTAGCGCTGCTTAAGCTTGAAGGACTATTTATTAGATCTTTTTGCTTACCCTTTATAATGTTTTGTATTTTTATAGCAGCTGCTTAGCCTAATTGGGATTAATTTTATACCTAAGCGCTGGAAAAGTGACCCTGTTTACTTCCTTTTTGAATTTTATATAAGAATGAGGAAAATTTAGATGAAAAAATATGTTGTTCCTTGATCTTTTTGTACAGTTTAGTAAGAGTGCCCATTAGAGTCCTCCCCCTTATGCTCCATCAGAGTCCCCCTTCCATCAGCAGAGCTTTTTTTAAAAAAATGTTTTATTGGGTTTTCCAACATAAAATGGAAAATACTGCAAAGCAGGATGAACTTGTTGAACATACTGAAACATTAAGTAGTCTGGTAGCAAATTAGCTTTTGTTCCGCACACAGGCGATATACTGGTCATGTACAGAAGTCTTAACAGGAAACGTTCATACATGTGAGGAGAAAAAACAATGAAACAACTTACTGATGTGTAGAATAGGTAAAGGAAAATTAACTCACAATTTAGTGGAAGCCTTGACCTCGCTTTTCTTCCACATATAGCAATCACCATAGGACAGCGTTACCGGAGAGGGGGACTTGGTTGGTGAGCCAGGTGGACACGTCAACGGAAGTGGCTAGGTACTTGAGAGTCACCTAGTGGTGGAGGTCAGTGCATGCGGATACCGCATCGTACGACTCCGTAAAGCTGTCGTGAGGGGGGATAAAAGCGTAACAGTTAAACAGTTAGAACATTAAACAACAAGTAACCTGGAAGTGTCAGAAACAACTATTTTGAGCGTTAGTGCCTTGGGAGGCCAGGTAGAGGAGGGAGGGTTCGAGCTCCCGGGTTCTGTGAAGGGTCGTCAGCGGTGTTTTGGAGATCCCGGATTGTTTGAGTAGCGCAGCCTTTTAGTTGGATTCTTGCGGGGACTGCGTTGCTTCCTGGGGCCTGCGGGGCTTTGACTCGTATCCATAGGGGAAAGCTCCTGTGTGATGTGTAGGTGCACCTGAAGATATGAGGCTGCTTCATCCGGGTGGGAAAATTATTTTGTCTCCCCTGCCTGGTGAGTGAGGCATAAAACGGCTGGGTATGCCAGGGTGAATTTCACTCCCTTGTGGTAGAGGGCTGAGCAGATAGGTTGGAAGGCTTTCCTCTTGTGGGAAACATCTTGAGAATAGTCAGCAAAAATTAGCAGCTTGTGCCCCTCCAATTGAAGGGAGCTGGCAATCCGGAAAGATTTTAATATGGCAACTCTGTCCGAGTAGTTTAGGTATTGAACAATTATCAGGCGGGGGGTGCATCTGTCTTTAGATGGTCCTCCCACCCTGTTGGCTCTTTCCACTATGCAGGGTATGGTTATGCCGAGGGCCGCCGGGATGCAGGTATTGCATAGCTCTGTGAGAGATTCTGAGTTGTATGTCTCTGGGAGACCAATGATACTAAGGTTGATCCGACATGAACGATTTTCCAGGTCATCTAACTTTTCCAAAATGTATTGGGATGCCTGGTGTGCTGTGACTTTGGGAGCTCTGCGCTTCTTCCTCTAGGTCTGATAGATGTAGCTCAACATCAGTGAGCCTGCCTGCTCTCTAATCTCCCTCCAGAGCTGTTCAATACCTGAGGTGACAGCTCTGTCCACTGCAGCTGTGATGGTGGGGGAGAGCAGAGCCGCTACTGCCTGAGCCATCTTGGCATACTGCTCATCCGTGACTCTGCGGTAGTCAAGGATAGATGAGCAGTGTGGGCTGCATGGGAGGCAAGATCTGAGAGGGATCCATCGGCCATCTTTGACGGCTGGGGGCCTGACAAGGAAGGATCGGGGTCCGCGGCTTGTGTGGGGCCGGGACCGCCCAAAATGAGGTACAGCTCCATCGGAGGTGACATGGGGGACATGCGGGGCACTGTAGGTGGCCAGGAGACGTACCTGGTGGCTCGTTGCTGATTAATATCAGCCGTCCCTGCCGGAGCCGCCGTTTCGTGCTTCCACTACTTGTGGTGCCGGAAACCGCCTGACATCTTTTGAATGCTGGGGCAAACACATCATTGGTTGCTCAGACACTGTGGTGGTCCTAGGGCGGGGGATGGGTGGGGAGAAACGGACACCATAGACACCCTCTGCTGAATCTTCTGTGCAGATTGAGGATATGCCAATGATCCTAACCAAGAGAAGAAAAGGGTCTTGTAAAGGGCCAGATCTGGACCTCTGCCCATAGTTTGGAGACCCCTGGTCTAAACATACTCTGATTGTGTTATTTATGGGTTATAACTACATAATTACATAATTACATCATGGACCAATGGTTTTTATAAGAACTGTTGGACACTACGAATTTTTACTATATTTTTACAGTATAAAGTTAAATTGATGTGTATTATGATTTGTCATTTTTATTATAACTTTTTTTGCACTGAAAATTTTTATTTGCATTTAAATAAAAATTAAATTTAAATTAAACTTGTTAATCATTAAAATATACATTTTACGATTTTATCCTTATTTTTTAATTTTTTTCTCACTCGATTTTATGTTTTTTTTTTTGTACATTTTTCATGTTTATTCTATGGGTCTAAATGGACACTGATTGTGTTATTTATGGGTTATAACTATATATTTAAGATACTTTATCATGTACCAACAGTTTTTTTTTTTTTTATGAATCGGTGGACACTAGAAATGTTTAATTTGTTTTTGGCTCTTTTGTCTTTTAATATAAACTGATTTAAACTATGATTTGTAATCTTATTACAAATTTTTTGACAATGCAAATTTTCATTTGCATTTTTTTTATTTTTATTGATTCAAATATGAATTTTTTTCATTTCATCCTATTTTAAATCCATTTTATTTCGCCTGGTTTTATGGTTTTTGTGCATTTGTCATGTTTATTCTAGGAGTCTAGACCCTGATTGCTTTATTTATGGGTTCTAACTATATAATTAGATACTTTATTGAGGAACAATAGTTATTATATGGTTTGGAGGACATTTGGAATTTTTACAATGTTTTTTCCTCTTTTGCCTTTGTATCATGAATTGATGTATATTATGATTTTTATTTAAACATAACTTTTTGACACTGGAAATTTTTATTTGCAATTGTTTTGTGTTTGTTTTTTTAATATTAATTTTGTGAATTCATTCTATTTTTACATTTATTTTTTCACTCGATTTTATATTTTTTTGTACTTTTGTCATGTTTTTGCTATGGGTCTAAATGGACCTCTGATCGTGGTACTTATGGGTTCTACTTCTAACTATATGATTAGATATTTTATCATGGACCACTAGTTTATGAATTGTTGACTCTAGGAATGCTTACTATATTTTTGTCCCTTTGTCTTTTTATATACACTGATGCATACTATGATTTGTAATCTTAATATAACTTTTTTTATATATATTAATTTACTAAAATAATAATTTTGTTATTTCCTCCTAATCCATTTTATATCACTGAATTTTACAGTTTTTGCACATATGTCATGTTTATTCTATGACCCTGACCGTGATATTTATGGGTTCTTCTAACTACATAATTGGATGCTTTCACGGACCAACAGTTTTTAGATGAATTGATGGACACTTGAAATTTGTATTATGTTTTGCCTTTTTTTGCTTTTTTATAAAAATGGATGCATACTATAATTATTATTTTTTTAACTTAGAGTTTATTTTAAATTTTCCATAGCACAAAATAGAAAGCAGTATAATGGCCTGTCAGGAATACATTCCATAAGCAAAACATAGAAATACAAGAGGTAAATAAATTATATTACCAAAAGCATTGGGGCGCCTGCCTTTACACGTACATGAACTTTAATGGCATCCCAGTCCTAGTCCGTAGGGTTCAATATTGAGTTGGCCCACCCTTTGCAGCTATAACAGCTTCAACTCTTCTGGGAAGGCTGTCCACAAGGTTTAGGAGTGTGTCTATGGGAATGTTTGACCATTCTTCCAGAAGTGCATTTGTGAGGTCAGGCACTGATATTGGACAAGAAGGCCTGGTACGCAGTCTCCGCTCTAATTCACCCCAAAGGTGTTCTATCGAGTTTAGGTCAGGACTCTGTGCAGGCCAGTCAAGTTCCTCCACCCCAAACTCACTCATCCATGTCTTTATGGACCTTGCTTTGTTCACTGGTGCGCAGTCATGTTGGAACAGGAAGGGGCCATCCCCAAACTGTTCCCACAAAGTTGGGAGTAGGGATGAGCTTCGTGTTCAAGTCGAACCCATGTTCGACTCGAACACATCGGCTGTTCGGTCGTTCGCCGAATTGCGAACGATATGGGCCGTTCGCGCCAAATTCGTGTGGCGCGTCACGGCCCATAATTCACTGCGGCATCGCAGTGCATTGCTGGCTGATGATTGGCCAAGCATGCACTATGACCCGCATGCTTGGCCAATCACAGCGCCGTCAGTAGAGAGAGCTGTAATTGGCCAAAGCCAGGGTGGCTTTGGCCAATTATGGCTCAGGGGATTTAGTACACGCCCCACACTATATAAGGCCGCCTGCACGGCGGCCCTGTGTAGTGTGTGTTCCGGTGTGCTAAGAGATAGAGAGAGAGAGAGACAGTGTCATTTGATTTGAGTTAGATAGATTAGGCAGAACAGTCAGTCAGTTAGCTGCACTTATAGTGTATTGTGTATATATATGCATCCCAGGTGTTGCATATATATATATACACTGTATTCAGTTTAGCTAGATCCGTTCCTGTTATCTTCTATCTAGACTATTTACATTTAGTGCAGTGCGTCCTGCTCACAGTGTTCAGCTAGATCCGTTCCTGTTATTTACATTTAGTGCAGTGCGTCCTGCTCACAGTGTTCAGCTAGATCCATTCCTGCTATTTACATTTAGTGCAGTGCGTCCTGCTCACAGTGTTCAGCTAGATCCGTTCCTGCTATTTACATTTAGTGCAGTGCGTCCTGCTCACAGTGTTCAGCTAGATCCGTTCCTGCTATTTATATTTAGTGCAGTGCGTCCTGCTCACAGTGTTCAGCTAGATCCGTTCCTGCTATTTACATTTAGTGCAGTGCGTCCTGCTCACAGTGTTCAGCTAGATCCGTTCCTGCTATTTACATTTAGTGCAGTGCGTCCTGCTCACAGTGTTCAGCTAGATCCGTTCCTGCTATTTACATTTAGTGCAGTGCGTCCTGCTCACAGTGTTCAGCTAGATCCGTTCCTGCTATTTACATTTAGTGCAGTGCGTCCTGCTCACAGTGTTCAGCTAGATCCGTTCCTGCTATTTACATTTAGTGCAGTGCGTCCTGCTCACAGTGTTCAGCTAGATCCGTTCCTGCTATTTACATTTAGTGCAGTGCGTCCTGCTCACAGTGTTCAGCTAGATCCATTCCTGCAATTTACATTTAGTGCAGTGCGTCCTGCTCACAGTGTTCAGCTAGATCCGTTCCTGCTATTTACATTTAGTGCAGTGCGTCCTGCTCACAGTGTTCAGCTAGATCCGTTCCTGCTATTTACATTTAGTGCAGTGCGTCCTGCTCACAGTGTTCAGCTAGATCCGTTCCTGTTATTTACATTTAGTGCAGTGCGTCCTGCTCACAGTGTTCAGCTAGATCCGTTCCTGCTATTTACATTTAGTGCAGTGCGTCCTGCTCACAGTGTTCAGCTAGATCCGTTCCTGCCATTTACATTTAGTGCAGTGCGTCCTGCTCACAGTGTTCAGCTAGATCCGTTCCTGCAATTTACATTTAGTGCAGTGCGTCCTGCTCACAGTGTTCAGCTAGATCCGTTCCTGCAATTTACATTTAGTGCAGTGCGTCCTGCTCACAGTGTTCAGCTAGATCCGTTCCTGCTATTTACATTTAGTGCAGTGCGTCCTGCTCACAGTGTTCAGCTAGATCCGTTCCTGTTATTTACATTTAGTGCAGTGCGTCCTGCTCACAGTGTTCAGCTAGATCCGTTCCTGCTATTTACATTTAGTGCAGTGCGTCCTGCTCACGGTGTTCAGCTAGATCCGTTCCTGTTATCTTCTAGACTATTTACATTTAGTGCAGTGCGTCCTGCTCACAGTGTTCAGCTAGATCCATTCCTGCTATTTACATTTAGTGCAGTGCGTCCTGCTCACAGTGTTCAGCTAGATCCGTTCCTGCAATTTACATTTAGTGCAGTGCGTCCTGCTCACAGTGTTCAGCTAGATCCGTTCCTGTTATCTTCTAGACTATTTACATTTAGTGCAGTGCGTCCTGCTCACAGTGTTCAGCTAGATCCGTTCCTGCTATTTACATTTAGTGCAGTGCGTCCTGCTCACAGTGTTCAGCTAGATCCGTTCCTGTTATCTTCTAGACTATTTACATTTAGTGCAGTGCGTCCTGCTCACAGTGTTCAGCTAGATCCGTTCCTGCTATTTACATTTAGTGCAGTGCGTTCTGCTCACAGTGTTCAGCTAGATCCGTTCCTGTTATTTACATTTAGTGCAGTGCGTCCTGCTCACAGTGTTCAGCTAGATCCGTTCCTGCTATTTACATTTAGTGCAGTGCGTCCTGCTCACAGTGTTCAGCTAGATCCGTTCCTGTTATTTACATTTGGTGCAGTGCGTCCTGCTCACAGTGTTCAGCTAGATCCGTTCCTGTTATCTTCTAGACTATTTACATTTAGTGCAGTGCGTCCTGCTCACAGTGTTCAGCTAGATCCGTTCCTGCTATTTACATTTAGTGCAGTGCGTCCTGCTCACAGTGTTCAGCTAGATCCGTTCCTGCTATTTACATTTAGTGCAGTGCGTCCTGCTCACAGTGTTCAGCTAGATCCGTTCCTGTTATCTTCCTACTGACAGGCAGGCTTGTCTGGTTACAGTATATAAAGCTACCTGAAGAAAATTACAGGTGTTCTATCCCAGCTTAGTGCAGCTACAGGCCATTAGTATGTCTGGAAGGCCAAGAAGGAGAGGCAGACAGTCACAAGCCAATAAGAGAGGGCAAGCAGGCTCTGTGTTTAGTGCTGGTCGTGGAGACGGTGCATCCTCATCAGCACGTGGCCATGGGACACGCTTGGCCTTTTTTTCGGCAGCTGGCCGTGTTGAGCCGCAACATGCGGAAGACTTGGTCGAGTGGATGACCAAGCCGTCCTCATCCTCCTCATCCTCTCTCACCCATGCCCAGGGTGCTTTGTCTGGCAAAGCAGCGGCCTCTTCCCTCAGCTCAATGTCATCAGTGACTCCTTCCCTAGCTCCACCATGTCCTCATGAGGATTCCCTCGAACTGTTTGACCACAGTGTTGGGTACATGCTCCAGGAGGATGCCCAGCGTTTGGAAGGCTCTGATGATGATACTGAGCTCGATGAAGGCAGTAACATGAGCACGGACAGAGGGGGTGCCCAAGAAGGACAGCAATCTGGCAGTCATGCTCCCCCTGCTGCAGCATACTGCCAGGTTTGCTCCAGTGATGAGGAGGGAGGGGATGATGAGGTCACTGACTCAACGTGGGTGCCTGATAGGAGAGAGGAGGAGGAGGAGGAGGCGGCACATCACCAACGAGGCAGGATGCCCTCCAGGGGCCAGCCTAAGGGCAGCACATTGACTGCATCACACCCCAAAGCTCCACATGTGCAGGGCGCTGCAGTCTCTGCGCGTTATTCAAAAAGTTCTTTGGTGTGGGCCTTTTTTGAGACGAGTGCATCAGATCGCACCGCTGCTATTTGCAACATATGTCTCAAGCGTATCTCGCGTGGCCAAAACATCTCCCGCTTGGGTACCACATGCTTGACCAGACATATGTTGACCTGCCATGCAGTTCGTTGGCAAGCCTTTCTAAAAGACCCACACCTTGCTCCTCATCAGCTGAGATTTCCAACCCCACTAGACCTTCAGTCCTCTCTGAGACCTGCAGTGAGAGGAATGAAGGTGTAGAATTAGGTGTGTCACAGCCAAGTACTTGTGGGCAATCTGCTTTTGGTACACCGACGTCAGATTGTACCAGGCAAATTTCCCTGCCCCAGCTGCTGCACCGCCGAAAGAAGTTTGCTCCCAACCATCCACATGCCCAGCGGTTGAATGCTAGCTTGGCAAAATTGCTAGCACTTCAACTGCTGCCTTTTCAGTTGGTAGACTCTGCCCCCTTCCGTGAGTTTGTGGAATGTGCGGTTCCTCAGTGGCAGGTACCCAAACGCCACTTTTTCTCACGGAAGGCGATTCCGGCTCTCTACCGGCATGTGGAAGGCAATGTCCATGCCTCGCTGGACAGGGCGGTCAGCGGTAAGGTGCATATTACCGCTGACTCATGGTCCAGCAGGCATGGACAGGGACTTTACCTAAGTTTCACGGCGCATTGGGTGACTCTGCTGGCAGCTGGGAAGGATGCAGGACAAGGTGCGGTAGTGTTGGAGGTTGTTCCGCCACCACGCCTCCAAAATGCTGATTGTGACACACCTCTCTCCTCCACCCCCTCCTCTTCTTCTTCCTCCATGGCCTCTTCCTCGGAACCAGCGGTGCTCCGTAGGCGTTCAAGGGGCTACGCAAGTACGCAGGCCAAAAGATGCCATGCGGTGCTTGAGCTGGTGTGCTTGGGGGACAGGAGCCACACTGGGGCAGAGGTTCTGTCAGCTCTGCAGGGGCAGGTTCAGAGGTGGTTGACGCCACGCCAACTTAAGGCAGGAATGGTGGTTTGCGACAATGGCACCAACCTCCTCTCTGCCCTCCGACAGGGACAAATGACCCATGTGCCCTGTTTGGCTCACGTCCTTAACTTGGTGGTGCAGCGGTTCTTGGGCAGGTACCCGGGCTTACAGGATGTCCTGAGGCAGGCCAGGAAAGTCTGTGTGCATTTCCGCCGGTCATATAATGCCAGTGCTCGGCTGACGGACCTCCAAAAGGAGTTTAACCTGCCCAAGAACCGCCTAATCTGTGACATGCCCACCAGGTGGAACTCAACGTTGGCCATGCTGCAGCGGCTGCACACGCAGCAGAGGGCCATCAATGAGTACCTGTGCGACTATGGCACCAGGACAGGGTCAGGGCAGCTTGGTTTTTTTTCCCCACGCCAGTGGGCCATGATCAGGGATGCATGCACTGTCCTGTCACCATTCGAGGAGGCCACGAGGATGGTGAGCACTGACAGTGCATGCATCAGTGACACTGTCCCCCTTGTCCACCTGTTGGAGCACACGCTGCGTGGAATAATGGACAGGGCACTTGAGGCAGAACAGAGGCAGGAAGAGGAGGACTTCCTTAGCTCTCAAGGCCCCCTTTATCCAGACAGTGTTCCTGCGTGCCCGCCGATCACACAGGAAGAGGACGAGGAGGAGGAGGAGGAGGAGGAAGATTGTGTCAGTATGGAGGTGGAGCCTGGCACTCAGCATCAGCAGCAGTCTTTAAGGGATCAGTCCCAAGGAACACATGGACTTGTACGTGGCTGGGAGGAGGTGGCTGCGGACGTTGTTGTCCTTAGTGACCCAGAGGACTCCGGACCGAATGCCTCAGCAAACCTACGCTGCATGGCCTCCCTGATCCTGCAAAGCCTGCGTAAGGATCCTCGTATTCGTGGTATCAAGGAGAAGGACCAATACTGGCTGGCAACCGTCCTTGATCCACGTTACAAGGGTAAGGTTGCGGACCTTATCTTGCCATCGCAGAGGGAGCAGAGGATGAAACATCTTCGGGAGGCCTTGCAGAAAGGTCTGTGCAACGCGTTCCCAGAGACTGGGAGGTTACAAACTCCTGTTTCTGGACAACGTGTTGCTGAGGCTTCGGTCAGTCAAAGAAGGAGCGGTGGAGAAGGTGGCCGTCTGACCGATGCGTTCAGACAATTTTTTGGTCCGCAGCCCCAAGGTATGATCGGTTCCAGCAACCATCGCCAGCGTCTGTTTTACATGGTGCAGGAATACCTAGGGGCAAGATCAGACTTGGACACCTTTCCCACCGAAAATCCTCTGGGTTACTGGGTCTTGAGGATGGATCACTGGCCAGAGCTTGCACAGTATGCAATTGAGCTACTGGCCTGTCCTGCATCCAGCGTTCTTTCGGAACGCACATTCAGTGCTGCTGGAGGCGTGGTAACCGATCACAGGGTGCGTCTGTCCACCGACTCGGTCGATCGGCTGACCTTCATAAAAATGAATCAGTCTTGGATCACCACCAGCTACCAAGCACCTGATGCAGATGTAACCGAATAATTTTTTTTGAAATCTCAGATCCCTTCAAAGACTGCCTATGCTGATGCTGAGTGACTATCCCTGAGTAATTATCCTCTTCCTCCTCAATCATCACGCTGATAGCTTGTAAGAACATTTTTGGTTCTGGGCACCACCACCAGTGCCTAAGGCACAATTTTTCAGCCCCTGTTTAACAGGGGCGTGTAATTACAATTTTTGATGTAATACTTTGCAGCAGGGCTCGTTCCTGCATTCCAACTAGAGTGTCTGTGAGGGGTTGCAGTGTTGTGGCACCAGCACCAGTGCCTAAGGCCCAATTTTTCTGCCCCTGTCTAACAGGGGCGTGTAATTACAATTTTTGATGCAATACTTTGCAGCAGGGCTCGTTCCTGCGTTCCAACTAGAGTGTCTGTGAGGGGTTGCAGTGTTGTGGCACCAGCACCAGTGCCTAAGGCCCAATTTTTCTGCCCCTGTCTAACAGGGGCGTGTAATTACAATTTTTGATGCAATACTTTGCAGCAGGGCTCGTTCCTGCGTTTCAACTAGAGTGTCTGTGAGGGGTTGCAGTGTTGTGCCACCAGCACCAGTGCCTAAGGCCTAATTTTTCAGCTCCTGTTCAACAGGGGCATGTAATTACAATTCTTGATCTAATATTTCACAGCAGGGCCCTGTGAGGGCTTACAGTGTTGTGGCCACAGCAACACCTAAGGCCCAAATTTCTGCTGAGTATATAGGGCAGGACCCTACTTTCAAACATCTAACTTACAAACGACTCCTACTTGCAAACGGAAGGAGACAACAGGAAGTGAGATGAAATCTACCCCTAGGAAGGGAAATTCTCTCCTGTAAGAGTTAATATGGGAAAACAATTTCTCCTTTCCACTGATGCTTTCCAATCCTTGTTCCACAAAAAAACCCAATTTTTCAAAAAACATTTTTCATTGGGACAAAAAAGTGAGGTGAAATCTTCTGAAGAGGAGGAAAGACAGCAAAACAAATGTCACAGGGGTGATAACCCTTCCCTATGTTTTCCAAAAAGCTTAGAAAAGATTTTTTGGCTGAAGCTAAACACGTTAAAAATGTTCAAAATTACAAACAGATTCTACTTAACAACAAACCTACAGTCCCTGTCTTGTTTGCACCACCTGTATACTGCTGTTCAGAGTATATAGGGCCTGGTGGCCCCACACCTTTCCTTATTTTAATTTGGGTGCGGGGTTCCCCTTAATATCCATACAAGACCCAAAGGGCCTGGTAATGGACTGGGGGGTACCCATGCCATTTGTCTCACTGATTTTCATCCATATTGCCATGACCCGACATGACATTAAACCCGCAAGCAGTTTTAAATGAGATTTTTTCCTTTAAAAATGACATTTGGTGCAGGGACTGTTCTAAACATGGGAAACACGCGTCACTTTACAGGCATACTATAGACATCCCCCAGGTACGATATTTAAAGGAATATTTCACTTTTTTTTTTTTTTTACTTTAAGCATCATTAAAATCACTGCTCCCGAAAAAACGTCCGTTTTTAAAAGTTTTTTTTGCATTGATACATGTCCCCTGGGGTAGGACCCGGGTCCCCAAACCCTTTTTAGGACAATACCATGCAAATTAGCCTTTAAAATGAGCACTTTTGATTTCGAACGTTCGAGTCCCATAGACGTCAATGGGGTTCTAACGTTCGTGCGAACTTTCGGTCCGTTCGCGGGTTCTGGTGCGAACCGAACCGGGGGGTGTTCGGCTCATCCCTAGTTGGGAGCATGAAATTGTCCAAAATGTCTTGGTATGCTGACTCCTTAAGAGTTCCCTTCACTGGAACTAAGGGGCCAAGCCCAACCCCTGAAAAACAATCCCACACCAAAATCCCCGCTCCACCAAATGATTTAGACCAACACTATAGAACACCTTTGGAATTAATTTGAGCGGAGACTGCGAGCCAGGCCTTCTCGTCTACATCAGTACCTGACCTCACAAATGCGCTTCTGGAAGAATGGTCAAACATTCCCATAGACACACTCCTAAAACCTTGTGAATGGCCTTCCTAGAAGAGTTGAAGCTGTTATAGCTGCAAAGGGTGGGCCAACTCAATATTGAACCCTACGGACTTATGCCCCGTACACACGGTCGGATTTTCCGATGGAAAATGTTCGATGGGACCTTGTTATCGGAAATTCCGACCGTGTGTAGGCTCCATCGGATATTTTCCATTCGAATTTCCGTCACACAAAATTTGGGATCTGGATCCCAAATTTTCCGACAACAAAATCCGTTGTCGTAAATTCTGATCGTGTCTACACAATTCCGACGCACAAAGTTCCACGCATGCTCGGAATCAAGCAGAAGAGCCACACTGGCTATTGAACGTCATTCTTCTCGGCTCGTCGTACGTGTTGTACGTCACTACGTTCGGAATTTCCAACAAGATTTATGTGACCGTGTGTATGCAAGACAAGCTTGAGCCAACATCCGTCGGAAAAAATCCATGGATTTTGTTGTCAGAATGTCCGATCGTGTGTACGGGGCATAAGACTGGGATGCCATTAAAGTTCACGTGCGTGTAAAAGCAGGTGTCCCAATACTTTTGGTAATATAGCGTAGGTTGGATAGGTACAATAAACCAGAGATTGGTCTGTGGGGTAAAGATATTCAAAATTGGTAAGCCATAAATTGGTAGAACACTTCTAAATGAGTGATTGCATACTATACTTTTAATTTTTTATTACAACTTTTTTGCAACTGCAGATTTGTATTTATATATTTTTTTTCTTTGTAATTATTTTATAGCCCTGATGAAGGGGGGGTCTTTTTAACCCCCAAAACATATTGTCTGTTTTATGGGATCATAAAAGCTACTTGGACTTTTCACCATTTGGACTGATGTTACTGTTGTGTGTACAGGTTCCCCCTCTCTGTTTGTCCTTGTGGTGACCCATGTTGCTGAGAAAGAAAGTCTCAATGGCAAAGGCTCAATGAGTGAAATTGAGAGTTTCCTGCCTGGAAAAATATCACCTATGGTACAATTGGTAATCTGTGGCAAAAGCCTTTTCATAAAAAAATACTTGGCTCATCCAAGAATTCAAGAAATTAGAACATGAAAAGACTGAGCTCATTAGAGAATATAGTGTAAGTTTCAATTAAATGAGAATGTGCGATCTGCATCTAGGATTTTTTTTTTTTTTTTTTTTTAATAAGCGAAAAAAAGAAAATCATTTGAGAAAAATGTATTTAGCTTGAAGTGAGGCCATGAGAAGATGATGGGGCGGTTATTACGTAGACCTATCTCAACCCAGAATACCAGCACTGTGCATGACACCTACCAAAGCCCTTTAATGTGTCATGGACAGGGGTCTGTGTCAACAGAGAGAAAGAGAGTCTTGGTGATTTTGGGAGAGAACCTGAGAGTAGAGAGGCAACAGAAGGTTCTGATGGTGGAACATACCAGGCTAGACAGGAAAGCACTTGGAGACACAGGCAGCACAGGAGAGCACTTGGAGACATGGGGCACACACAGGGCTACATGGGGCCCTTACAACCTACTTGACATGCCCTTCTGGGCACCCTTGGCTAGTCAGACTCATCCTAGTTTCCAGCCAAACCTGGGCCCCCCTAATAACCCAGTAGGGCCTGACCTGGTACAGGAGGCCTAGTTGTATCCCCTGTTGGCAGTCCTTGGCACACAGTAGGGTTGCCACCTCATCCCTTTTAAAACCGAACACATATTAATTACACAGGTTCTGTGGCTGATTAAGGTGGTAATTAAACTCACTTGGTGCCTCATCTGCATTAAATTAGCCTCAGAACCTGTGTAAATCATATGTGTCCGGGTTTAAACTGATGAGATGGCAACCCCAGCACACAGACACTTGGAAACAGGGGGCACACAGAACAGCAGTTGGAGATTCAGGGCACACAGGAAGAGCCTTTGAGACACAGGGCACACAGGAGCGCATTTGGAGACTCAAGGTGCATAAGAAAGCACTTTGAGACATGGGGTGCACAGGAAAGCACTTAGAGACATGAACAGGGCATGCTTGGAGATATGGGGGCGCCCAGGGATCACTACAGATTTGGGGTGCAAAAAAGCACAGGGACACCTAGGGGTGCTTGACATGGAGGTTACAGGATGCAATTGCACTGCAAACATCAAGCACTGGAGGAAGCACTGGGTGCTAACAGAGATGGGGTGTAGGCAGACAAAAGAGGGAATTGCAGCTGACAAAGACTGGAGAAGGCACTGGGAACCAACAAAGACTGGAGAAGGCACTGGGAACCAACAAAGACTGGAGAAGGCACTGGGAACCAACAAAGACTGGAGAAGGCACTGGGAACCAACAGAAAATAGAGGAGGAACTTGGAGCAGGCAGACACTGAGGGAAGTACTGGGAGCCAGCAGAGACTGGAGAAGGCACTGGGAGACAACATAGACTAGAGGTGGAGCTTGGAGCAGGCAGACAATGGGGGGGGGGGGTACTGGGAGCCAGCAGAGACTGGAAAGGCACACAATGGAGAAGGTACTTGGGACAGACAGACAATGGAGAAAGTATTGAGAGCCAAAAGAAACTGGAGAAGGCACTGGAAGCAGGCAAACACTGGGGGGGCACTGGGAGCAGGCAGACACCGGGGGAGGCACTGGGAGCGGGCAGACACTGGAGGAGGCACTGGGAGCAAGCAAACACCAGAGAATGCATTGGGAGTAGGCAGACACAGAATGAGGCACAGGGACACTGGGGAAAGTACTGGGAGCCAGTTTAGACTGGAGAAGGCACTAAGAGACAGCAGAGACTAGAGGAAAAACTTGGAGCAGGCAGACACGGGGGGGGGGGGGGGGGGATTGGAAGCCAGCAGAGACTGGAGAGGCACACAGTGGAGAAGGTACTTGGAGCAGACAGACAATGGAGAAGGTACTGGGTGCCAACAGAAACTGGAGAAGGCACTGGTAGCAAACAGACACTGGTGGAGGAGGCACTGGGAGTAAGAAACACCTGATAAGGGAGGTGGCAGATAGTGGAGGGGGCACTGGGAGAGGCAAACAGAGAATGGAGAAGGCATTGAGAGCAGCAAGACACTGGAGGAGGTATTGGGACACTTGGCTTGGGCATAATGATGCGTTGCTCAAACACTGAGAATTGTGTTGCCTTGCTCTTTAAAGTGGACCATTATCCAAAAACGAAAGTTCAGCTCCATGACTTCCTGGCCCCAGCCTAAAACACATTTGCATTTTTAGAGAGCAGGTACCTTTTTTTCCACTTCCTCAATCCTCACCTAGGTAAGAGTGATGTGTGGTTGGCCCACTAACTGGAGCCTTATAGGACAGGCCATATGTTGCAGGACTAATCTCACTGCACTGACACAATTCACACATCTTCAGAGGGGTGCTGGCTATGAGACATCAGGAAGTTGCAGCTAGATCCCAAATTCAAGATGGCAGCACTGGAAAGCCAGAGCCCGGAGAGGAATCGGCTATGTGGAAGAGTGCGGTGGACTCCATGGACTGGTATTTGTTTCTTAAAACTCAGCAGCTACAGTATTTGTAGACTTATTTTTTTTACAACCCAAGTAAAGTTCCTCTTTAAGCGAGCACCAGGCAGAAGCGAGCACCAGGCAGAAGCGAGCACCAGAGCTGTACACATGCCAGAGAGAAGACCCGACCCTGGATCCGGAGGGAGGTGAGTGTTACATTATGCAGCCCTGAACATCTCTCTTCATGTTTTTTGCTACTTTGTGTTTCCTTTCTTCTTATTAGTCTGGAGATGGAGGTGCAGCAGTGCAGAGTGCCTGCCGGACAATGATGAAAGCATGTTAATAAAGGCAGCATGAAAGACTCCACTGGAATATATTAAATCCACAATCAAATGCAGAACGAGGAACATCGCTGTCTAAAGTTCACTTCTTCCTCTGACCCCCAGGGCCTCATTTCAGATTTTAATAAACAGAAAGCATTATAGTGACCTTGAACGTGTTGGATAAATTCCCATGGACTTCACAACCCCAGCCGTGGAATTAATATGCACAATGCAGATGTTGACTGGGGAAGTCCATTCAGCTTTTCTTAAATTTTTTAAGCTTTTAAAACTTTAGCGCAGCCTCAGTTCACTGCACTGTGCAACCTCCCCTCTCATGCTCCAGTTTGTATGTGAAGGGGTGTCACGTCACATTCAGCTACCCATCACACTTTGCTACCCTCTGGAGTGCGCTTGCGCGACGCCACCATATGCGTTCCATTACTGTTGTAAGACCACTTTGCCACAGGGCCCCTCGCAGGCTCGCTTCGCTCGCCACGCTTCGGGCACGGCCTCGCCTCGCTCGGCATAGTTATAATCTGGACTCAGGGGTGTGGCCACAAAATTCTGCGCAAGCGGAGATCGCTACAGTGTTGGAACGCATATGGCGGGGTCACGCCTGCGCAGTCCAGCGGGTAGCCAAATGTGATGGGTCACCATATGTGATGCTACAGGGGATTGGGAATGCAGTGGGAATTGATAGGCCCAAATATTGCAACATGACCACTGCTTCTTTGGGTTGCCAATACAGCCGATTTCAATACTGACTGTGGGGGAGCATGGACCTGCGAGGGAGCTCAGGTAAGATAAGTAAAAAGGGTTTGGGTGACCTTTTCAGAGACAACATCACCTTGCTCTGCCTGGGTAAGGTGACCATGTACTGTATCTTTAATTTTGCCTGTTCCATTGACTCCGGTACATTTTACCAAAAAGCAAAATTTCAGCAACGTCTACTCATTTTTGCAGAAATTTCAGATATATAAAAATTCTCAGTTTCTCATTCCTAATACTAATAATAATGGTTGTAATAATAAAAATAATATTGATAAAAATAATCCTATCCTTTCTCTTCTATCCTTTCTTATATACTGTAGATTATAATGTATAATATCTTCCACCTTGTCAGTGGAAGATTCTGTCTTGAATGTAGGTGAACAAAGCATGCTTAGAAAGTCCCAGTGTACCTATCTTGTCGTTCCTGTAACTCTTGTTCCCAGTAAGATGCCTCCTCTGGTACACAGAACTATCCTTCCTTATACTGATTTGTACAAATATAGCCCACTGTCATACCCTCTGCACTCCTCTCCTGCACAATCTGCCTGCCGCCAAATCTCTCACACTCCTCTCCTGCACTTACTGCCCTCTCTTTTACCCTCTGAACGCCTCTCCTACACATATCCTCTCTTTCCCACTGTCACACCTTCCGTACTCCTCCCTTGTACATAGTGCCCATTTTTTCACCATCCATATTACTCTCCTGCACATACTACCTGATGTCATACCCTCTACACTCCTCTCAGCTGTCATATCCTCTGCATTCATTTCCTGCACATACTGCCCACTGTCATACCCTCTACACTCCTCTCTTGTACATATTGCCCACTGCCATGCCCTCCAAATTTCATTCCTGCACATACTGCCCACTGTCATACCCTCCACACTCCCCTCCTGTACATATTGTCCACTGTCATGCCCTCCAAATTTTACGCCTGCTCGTATTGAATGAATGAATGAATGATTTATAAAGCGCTGCAAATGCGAACTGAATCGCCTCAAGGCGCTGGATGCATTCTCTGATGTCAGCTTCTCAGAAAAGGAAGGTCTTTAGTTTTTTTCTGAAGGCCTGGTGGTTTTCTTCCATGCGAATGTTGGTAGGAAGAGCGTTCCATAGTCGAGGTCCTTGGACTGCGAATCTTCGTTCTCCCTTTGCTTTGTAGCGGTATTTGGCAATGGTAAGGAGGTTTTGGTTAGCTGATCGAAGACTGCGATTCGGTGTGTAGTGTTTTATTTTCTCGCGGAGATATGGTGGGGCGTTTCCTTGTACGCATTTGTGGGTGAGGCAGAGGGTCTTGAATGTGATCAGTTTCTTCATGGTTAGCCAGTGTAGGCTCTTTAGGGAGGGGGAGATGGATTCCCAGGGTTTTTTTCCTGTTAACAGTCTTGCCGCCGTGTTTTGGATGAGTTGTAAGCGCGCAAGCTGATATTGGGGTAGTCCTACGTAGAGCGAATTTGCGTAGTCGAGTCGGAATTGATGATTGTTCCCACAACTGCTGCTTTGTCCTCTTCTGGGATGAAGGGGATGAGTCTACGTAGTTGGCGGAGGAGATGGTGGGATCCGCTCACCACTGATCCTATTTGTGCATCCATTGTCATTCCTGAGTCAAAAATGACTCCGAGACTCTTGGCTTTGGTGCTTGGGGAGATGGTCTGTCCAAGGATGGTGGGCGGTGTCCATGTAGTCTTTATTTTGGAATTTTTGTTAGCTTGTAGGAGAAGAAGTTCTGTTTTTGATCCGTTGAGTTTGAGGGAGCTAGTGGTCATCCAGTCGTCTATTAAGGAGAGGCATTTCTGTAATTGCTGATGAAGGTCTTTTTGTTCGTTTATACGAAGGTAGAGTTGGGTGTCGTCAGCGTATGAATGGAAGCAAAGATCGGTTTTCCTGATGATATTGAGAAGTGGGCGGATGTATATGTTGAATAGTACTGGTGACAAGGGTGATCCATGAGGGACTCCGCAGAAGACTGCCCGGGTTTCCGAGGTGAATGTTCCTAGTTTCACTGTCTGGGAGCGATTCTCTAGGAAGGATGTAAACCATTTTAGAGCAGAACCTGTAGCTCCTGCTACTTCAGCGAGGCGGACAAGTAAAGTGTTGTGGTTCACTGTGTCGAATGCTGCGCTGAGGTCTAACAGTACCAGGAGACTCTGTTCTCCGTCATCTGCTGCTTCAAGGGCGTCGTCCCATATTTTGAGAAGTGCTGTTTCTGTGCCATGGCCTGGGCGGAAGCCTGATTGCAGAGGGTCCAGGAGGAGGTGTGTGTCCAGGTGGCGTTGTAGCTGTTGTACTACCGCTTTCTCCATAATCTTGGAGATGGCGTTGAGGCTAGTTATTGGTCTGTGGCAGTTAGGGTCCTTAGGGTCGAGATTGGCTTTCTTTAGCAGAGGTTTGACGATGCCTTGCTTGAGGGAGGTTGGCACAGTCCCTTCTTTGAATGATTGATTTATGAGCTGTGTTAGGATAGGGGCCAAGATGTCGGAACATTCTTTAAGCAGTTTAGTGGGGATGATGTCGTTCGGTGATGTGCTGTCTCGAAGGCTTCTGATGATGTTTTTGGTTGTGTCTATGGTGATTGGGGACAAAAAGAAATTCGGTGGTTGAGTGATGTTTGTGTCGATATCCTCTTTTTGCTTTGGTTCAGTGAGGGTGATCGTTGTTTTCTGATGGATTGATTTCCAAATGTTGTCGATTTTGTTGATGAAGAAATCTGATAACTCATTGCAGAATTCTTGAGTATCTCTAAGCAAGTCGGGTTCATAGGCTGAGCCACTATTTTGAAAAGTTCCCGCGGACGGTTTAAGGCGGATGAGATGGTGTCTGATCACACCATACCCTGGACACTCCTTCTCTGCACATACTGCACACTATTATACTCTCCATGCTCCTCACCAGCACATACTGCCCACTGTCATACCCTCCGCACTCCTCTCCTGCACATATTGCCCACTGTCATACCCTCCACACTCCTCTAATGTGCATACTGCCCACTATCATACCCTCCACATTCCTCTCCTGTACATATTTCCCACTGTTATACACCCCACACTCCTCTCCTGTACATACTGCTCAGTGTCATACCCTCCACACTCCTCTCCTGTACATATTGCTCAGTGTCATACCCCCACACTCCTCTCCTGTACATACTGCCCACTGTCATACCCCCACACTCCTCTCCTGTACATATTGCCCACTATTATACCCTCCACACTCCTCCAATGTGCATACTGCCCACTGTCATACCCTTCACACTCCTCTCCTGTACATATCGCCCACTGTCATACCCCCCACACTCCTCTCCTGTACATATTTCCCACTGTTATACACCCAACACACCTCTCGTGTACATACTGTCCACTGTCATACCATCCACACCCCTTTCCTGTACATACTGCTCCACACTCCTCTCCTGTACATATTGCCCACTGTTATATCCCCAAACTCCTCTCCTGTACATATTGCCCACTGTCATACCCTCCACACTCCTCTCCTGTACATATTGCCCACTGTCATACCCCCACACTCCTCTCCTGTAATTATTGCCTACTGTCATACAATCCACACTCCTCTCCTGTACATATTTCTCACTGTCATACCCTCCACACTCCTCTAATGCAGTGTTTTTCAACTCCAGTCCTCAAGGCGCCCCAACAGGTCATGTTTTCAGGATTTCCCTCATCTGAAACGACTTTGAGAATTACTAAGGCAGTGAAACTGATCAAATCACCTGTGCAAAATAATGGTAAGCATGAAAACATGACCTGTTGGTGCGCCTTGAGGACTGGAGTTCAGAAACACTGCTCTAATGTACCTACTGCCCACTGTCATACGCTCCACACTCCTCTCCTGTACATACTGCCCACTGTCATACCCTCCACACTCCTCTCCTGTACATACTGCCCACTGTCATACCCCAACCACTCCTCTCCTGCACATATTTCCCACTGCTATACACCCCACACTCCTCTACTGTACATACTGCCCACTGTCATACCCTCCACACTCCTCACTTGTACGCATTGCTCACTGTCATACCCTCCACACTCCTCTCCTGTACATATTTCACACTGTTTTACCCCCCACACACCTCCTGTACATACTGCCCACTGTCATACCCCCACACTCCTATCCTGTACATATTTCCCACTGTCATCCACACTCTTCTCCTGTACATACTGCTCACTGTTATACCCTCCACACTCCTCTAATGTACATACTACCCACTGTCATACCCTCCACACTCCTCTCCTGCACATACTGTTCACTGTCATAACCCCACACTCCTCTACTGTACATATTTCCCACTGTCATACCCTCCACACTCCTCTCCTGTACATACTGCCCACTGTCAAACCCTCCACACTCCTCTCCTGTACATATTGTCCACTGTTATACCCTCCACACTCCTCTCCTGTACATACTGCCCACTGTCATAACCCCGCATTCCTCTACTGTACATATTTCCCACTGCTATACACCCCACACTCCTCTCCTGTACATACTGTCCACTGTCATACCCTCCACACTCCTCACCTGTATGCATTGCTCACTGTCATAACCTCCACACTCCTCTCCTGTACATATTTCACACTGTTATGCCCCGTACCCCGACGGAAAATGTGTGATAGGACCTTGTTGTCGGAAATTCCGACCGTGTGTAGGCTCCATCACACATTTTCCATCGGATTTTCCGACACACAAAGTTTGAGAGCAGGATATAAAATTTTCCGACAACAAAATCCGTTGTCGGAAATTCCGATCGTGTGTACACAAATCCGACGCACAAAGTGCCACGCATGCTCAGAATTAATAAAGAGATGAAAGCTATTGGCCACTGCCCCCGTTTATAGTCCCGATGTAGGTGTTTTACGTCACCGCGTTTAGAACGATCAGATTTTCCGACAACTTTGTGTGACCGTGTGTATGCAAGACAAGTTTGAGCCAACATCCGTCGGAAAAAATCCTAGGATTTTGTTGTCGGAATGTCCGAACAAAGTCCGACCGTGTGTACGGGGCAATATACCCCCAACACACCTCCTGTACACACTGCCCACTGTCATACCCCCACATTCCTCTCCTGTACATATTTCCACTGTCATATCATCCACACTCCTGTAATGTACATATTACCCACTGTCATATCCTCCACGCTCCTCTCCTGCACATACTGCCCACTGTCATAACCCCACACTCCTCTACTGTACATATTTCCCACTGTCATATCCTTCACACTCCTCTCCTGTACATACTGCCCATGGTCATACCTCCAAACTCCTCTCCTGTACATATTGCACTCTGTTATACCTCCCACACTCCTCTTCTGTACATACTACCCACTGTCATACCCTCCACACTCTTCTCCTGTACATACTGTCCACTGTAATACCCTCCACACTCCTCTCCTGTACATATTGCCCACTGTCATACCCTCCACACTCCTCTAAAGTACATACTGCCATAACCCCACACTCCTCTCCTGTACATACTGCCCACGGTCATACCCCCAAACTCCTCTCCTGTACATATTGCACTCTGTTATACCTCCCACACTCCTCTTCTGTACATACTACCCACTGTCATACCCTCCACACTCTTCTCCTGTACATACTGCCCACTGTCATACCCTCCACACTCCTTTCCTGTACATATTGCCCGCTGTCATACCCTCCACACTCCTTTCCTGTACATATTGCCCACTGTTATACCCTCCACACTCCTCTCCTGTACATATTGCCCACTGTCATACCCTCCACACTCCTCTCCTGTACAGACTGCCCACTGTCATACCCTCCACACTCCTCTAATGTACATACTGCCATAACCCCACACTCCTCTCCTGTACATACTGCCCACGGTCATACCCCCAAACTCCTCTCCTTTACATATTGCCCACTGTTATAAACCCACACTCCTCTCCTGTACATATTTCCCACTCTTATACACCCCACACTCCTCTCCTGTACATATTGCCCATGGTTATGCACCCCCACACTCCTCTCCTGTACATATTTCCCACTGTCATACCCCCTGAACTCCTTTCGTAGCTTTCTTAGCTTTGTTCCTTGTTACGCCAACCTCATGCTTTCTGAAATGTACACTTTTTCTAATAATAATAAGAAGAAGCATAATCTTCATTCACCCTCCTAGGCCCCTTTAATTCTCTGTGGATATTTTACATTCTCTGTGCCTCTTAGTAAATATTTGTGGAGAATTCGTAGTCCGATATCCTTTCCTATAAACAGGCCGCTGTGTATTTTTGCTTTCAGCCATAGGAAAGTTTAGCACAGGAAAGTCCATTAAGAAAACCTGCGTCTGTTTAGACGTTTCACGGCCCGTGCAAAGCTCATCATAACCTTTTCCAAGCAAAACAGAGAAAAAATAAATAAACATCTATTTCGGCCGCTGCCAAGGCGGCTAAGAACAACACAGGTAAGTGAGCGCTCCGCATAAACTTAAATTAAATCTATAAAGACTTCTCTCCTGGCCAGATTCTCAAATCAAAACAATTTGTGCTGTTAAGAGGGCCGATTTATATCCCGATAGGCACACAAAGCTTTTCTTGTCATCAGACAGCGGCGCTAACGCTTTATAATCATGAGATTCAAGGAAGGCCTACCTAAAAATAAATATGTTAGGAGCTGATTATATCACAATTCGCCTTTTTCTTTCTTTGTTTCTATTTTTTTTATATATTTCTTACTTTTAAAGCAAAACTCAACCCTCAATGTGTCCTCGAAGGGTTTGCCAACATGGCCAAACAAATCTAAATAATCCAGCAGACTATTTCACGAGAAGAGAGTTCGATGGATACAGGTAAAGATAGAGAAAAGAGCAGAGTCCTCCAGCAATGCAGATTATTTTAGGAGAGGAGAGTTGGATAGAGGAAGGAGCAGAGTCCTCCAGCGGTGCAGATTATTTCAGGAGAGGAGAGTTAGATAGAGGAAGGAGCAGAGTCCTCCAGCAGTGCAGAATATTTCAGGAGAGGAATGTTAGATAGACGAAGGAGCAGAATCCTCCAGCAGAGTAGAGTATTTCAGGAGAAGAGGGTTGGATAGAGGAAGGAGCAAAGTCCCCCAGCAGAGCAGAGTATTTCAGGAGAGGAGAGTTGGAAAAAAGAAGGAGCAGAGTCTGCCAGCAGAGCAGAGTATTTCAGGAGAGAAGAGTTAGATAGAGGAAGGAGCAGAGTCTGCCAGCAGTGCAGAGTATTTCAGGAGAGGAGGATTGGATAGCGGAAGGAGCAGAATCCTCCAGCAGAGCAGAATATTTCAGAAGAGGAGAGTTAGAGAGAGGAAGGAGCTCCAGCAGAGCAGCAGAGCAGAATATTTCAGGAGAGGAAAGTTAGATAGAGGAAGGAGCAGAGTCCTCCAGCAGTGCAGAGTATTTCAGGAGAGGAGAGTAAGATAGAGGAAGGAGCAGAGTCCTCCAGCAGAGCAGATCATTTCAGGAGAGGAGAGCTGGATTGAGGAAGGAGCAGAGTCCCCCAGCAGAGCAGAGTATTTCAGGAGAGGAGAGTTAGATAGAGGAAGGAGCAGAGTTCTCCAGCAGAGCAGAGAATTTCAGGAGAGGAGAGTAAGATAGAGGAAGGAGCAGAGTCCCCCAGCAGAGCAGAGAATTTCAGGAGAGGAGAGTTAGATAGAGGAAGGAGCAGAGTTCTCCAGCAGAGCAGAGAATTTCAGGAGAGGAGAGTAAGATAGAGGAAGGAGCAGAGTCCCCCAGCTGTGCAGAGTATTTCAGGAGAGGAAAGTTAGATAGATAGAGTAAGGAGCAGAGTCCTCCGGAGAGGAGAGTACGGACCTTATGGGATGTAGTAGCACATATTGGCACACAAGGTTGATGGCGGGACAATGTCAATGTGAAGACTGCCCAGTGCAGTTACTGGCGTGTAAAATATCTCTGTCTCTGTATTACATAATATCGGTAGAAATTGCCTTTGCACATGTCATAAGTGTTAATCTTCAACGTACTGAAGCATATAATACATGTGAACAAGGTTTGGGAATTTAACCCTCTTACAAAGAAATCCAACTAAATTGCTCTCATATGTACGCTGATTGAAAAATAAGTTAAACATCCAATTCCCTAAAATTAACTATTAAACTTATAACACCGGCAGGTAAAATTCAGCTGCTTAGAGCGTCGTTAGGCAGCTTGTCGTCTCTGAGAGATTGAACTTATATTTAGATTGCTGTCTCGGCGGGGCGTCCATACTTTTCTGTACATTTTGATGGCCTACTTAGCTGCTATTAATACAGAGAGCTGCATGCCGAGTGTACCATGGCAAATTTACATGGAGAAATGAGGATAATGAGGAAGTGCTTGTTCTGTGAAGAGATAATGAGGCCGATATAGAAGAACGAATATTAGAAATGAATAGAATCGACGTTTAATCTACATTTTCTTTTATATACAATTTTCATTCACTCCTCCCTGAAGCAGAAAGTTTAAAGAGCTGCAAAATAATGTCTCTGCGAATTGTCATAATAGCGCCCACCTATAAGGTCTCCTCCTTCCGTCTTCGCTTCTGTTCGCGGTCCCCATTGTGTAAGGGCCAGCAGGACAACGGAGCTGGGACGTGTAAAGAGCTCCCGGTGGGGGTGGCATCCCAGGGGTTCCGGGAAAAAAACTTTGGGTTTGGGACCCCACTAACTTTCAGTGGCACCAGGACACATCACTTTTCTAAGTTGCACACACTTCTTGGGTAGGCCTTCTGCCTAGTTTAAAGCAAGCATTATACTGGCTCCAAGGCCCATCTTGAGCAAAGCACATGATATTTTTTATTTCTTGCACTCATTTTTTTTTTTTTTGCACAAAGATGCAGGTTTGATGGGGCCTACCCAAAGTTGGGGAGAGGAGCTGTGGCCCTTGTGTTTTTTTCTATTTCCCATCCCGAGGTCTCCCTCCTGCAAAGCCCTCACCAAGTACCAAGACCAGCTTTGGCAGGTTCCTAAAGAGCAGGGTCCTCCTGACTTTGGCCTAGGCAGACCAGAGTGCCCTATGTAGGAAGGTTGCAGTGCCTATACACCTGTTTTCCTTAGACCAGAGTGCCTTGCCCCTGTCAGGAGCCTTGCGCCCTGAGATGATGGTCCTTTTCTGTACCCCTATGCATTTATTTGTGTGCTGTGATTCACAGTTCACTTTTTTGTTCATTAGGGACCAGATAAGCACCACACTGTGGAACTCCACAAAAAAAAGAAGGTTTGCCCTCCCCCCCCCTTATCTACACCCCTGATATCTATATTGTCACTGCTGTTTCAAAAAAAGAGGACATCTCAGCTGGTACTGGCACGACAGCTCCCAATTGCTACTTGCGATCGTGAGCTTTCCGATCATGTGACAGCCAATCACGCGACCAAAATCACTGCCTCTGCCTCCCGGAATCTTAAGCCTCTTAAAGGGCCAGGAGGTGCCAGCGTTAAGGAGTTAATTAGGAGTGGGGCATTTAAAATGGGTGTGGTTCTACAAGAGCTACCTAATGCCATACACATACCTCCTGTAAATCTATGTACCCCCAGCACACCTATGTACTCCATCTTTGCACCCCCCCCCCCACACACACACACACTCCAAACACATTTCTGCACCTCCACCCCCCGCCAGCACACCACCAACTCACAGCATATCTTTTTAACCCCCCAACACACACTGCAGTGTACTTTAGGTACCCTGGTCAGCCCATGGCCACTCACCTCTGCTGCACATATTGATCGACAGCTCTGTAGTTCCCGGCATCTCCCTCTGCCCCTCCAGCCAGCAGTTCAATATGCAGTGGGGGAGGAGGGGGTGATCGGCAGCTCTGTGGTGCCCGTGGCATCTCCCTCTACTCCTCTGGCCAGTAGTTCAGCTAAACAGTGGAGAGGGGCCTCTGACCCAGGCAGGCTCCGCCTTCAGTACACAAGTGAGTCGCTTTGCTTGCGCACTGAAGCCGGTGCCTGCCCGGGTCAGAGGCCCCTCTTCTTTCCACTGTAAAGCTGAACTACTGGCCAACTACTGGCAGAGGGAGTTGCAACGGCCACCACAGAGCTGCCGATCGCCCCCCCCACTGCATAGTTAACTGCCGGCCAAAGGTGCAGGGAGAAATTCCAGGTCTGCGGGCCCCCCACGATGGCGGAACGCCAGGGCCCAGTTGCATTTGCGACCCTTGTGACCCTGGTAGTTCTGCCACTGCTTGAACCCAATCTTGATCCAGTACAAGATGTGCACAAGAGCCAAGGCTCTATTGGCTCTGTCACTCCTCCTTGGAGGAGTGTTTTCCCGTGTTTTCCTTTGCTGTAAATAGAGCTAATAGATAATTAGTATCTCTCTCTCTCCTTCCAGAGAAAAAAAAGTTTTGTAAAAAAAAAAATACCTAGATTAAGGTTTGATCTAGGTCAGTGCCAGGGTTATTTTATTTATTTTTTTACAGGATTTTTTTTTTTAATTAGTTTCAGTGTCAGTGTGTTTTAGGCAGGATAAAAAAGCAAAATGCGCACCATTGTTTTTGGGCTGTACTAATGGTACAAACAACAACTAACATACACATATGTGGTATCGCTGCGAGCAGGAGAATTTAACTTGGGTTGTTCTTTGGTGGTAGGTTATAGTAGTAGCAAGCAAAACACAGCTACATTTAAAAACTTTTTTTTTTTTTTTTTTTACTATTTTGGGCCAGATTTCCTTTGATAATAAAAAAAAAATCAGGAGATATCCATTAGTATTTACCACCAAATGAAAGCCTAATTTGTCCTGAAAAAAAATGTTGTATAATCCACCTGGATGTACAAAGTAGTTGTGACAATATGTACGGTTTTGCTAACACATGTCAAAGTTGCAAAATTGTGCTTAGGCATTTACTGTATATACTCGAGTATAAGCCAAATTTTTCAGCACATCTTTTTGTGCTGAAAGTGCCCCCCTCGGCTTATACTCAAGTCAAGCACTTTTCTGCAGCAGAGAATGACATTTTCCGGACCGACTTTGGGGCCCCGTATCAAATTTGGTGTGCAAACACAGTGGAACTAGCACTACAACATATCCAAAGCTGGGATTCCTAGCACCAAGTGGCCCTGAGATACGAGGCCCCAAAGTTGGTTCGCAAAATGTCATTCTCTGCTGCAGAAAAGTGCTTGACATTTTCCAAACCGAATTTGGGGCCCTGTATCTCGGGGCCACTTGGTGCTAGGAGCCCTAGCTTTGTATATGCTGTAGTGTTAGTTCTACTGTGTTTACACACCAAATTTGGGGTTCCTAGCACCAAGTGGCCCCGAGATACGAGGCCCCAAAGTCGATTCGGAAAATGTCATTCTCTGCTGCAGAAAAGTGCTTGACATTTTCCGAACTGAATTTAGGGCCCCATATCTTGGGGCCCCTTGGTGCTAGGAGCCCCAGCTTTGTATACTGTGTGTGCACACCAAATTTGGGGTTTCTAGCACCAAGTGGCCCCGAGATACGGGTCCCCAAAGTCGGTCAACTGTGTCCATCTGCAGTAATGTCATTTCGGGACCCTTTGGGTCCAGAGACCCCAAATTTTGGCTGCAGCTAGGGGGCATCTAGGAGCCCTTAACTACAGAGTTTGAAGTGAGGCTGCAAATGGGCATTGTTAACCCTTTTTTCCACTTACAGTAGCTGCGCATTTCTCACCCTAGGCTTATACTCGAGTCAATAAGTTTTCCCAGTTTTTTGTGGTAAAATTAGGTGCCTCGGCTTATATTCAGGTCCGCTTATACTCGAGTATATACGGTAGATATGTTTTACCCTTTATCATGAAGGGGTTAAAGACAAAATGAAAAAGTTTAGTATCACTTTAAACAGCAATGCTCATCATATTTCCTCATCATAAAGAGAAAGTGATACAGTAAAACCTTGGATTGCGAGCATAATTTGTTCTGGAAACATGCTTGTAATCCAAAGCACTTGTATATCAAAGCGAATTTCCCCATAAGAAATAATGGAAACTCAAATGATTCATTCCACAACCATTTATTCAGAAGTCCTTCAGTTTATAGTCCATATAAAAAGATTATAGCAGTGTAATAGGTTGTGTGACCATAAAATGTCCATCCACAAATGGAAGCCTCCACAAGAGGATTAGAAGCAAAATCCAGCAGGAACTACAGAGTATAAAAAAAAGAGAGGAGCCTCTAAGTGCAGCAATATATGTTACATTTAATGAAGGTACAACATTTAGCAACTCACATGGTTGATGATTAAAAGACACATATCTAATTATGCAGGCATCTGGGGTAAAGCTGTCCACATAGATAGACCATCCCCTGCACCGCCGGCTATCACCGCTGTCAGTCTGCAATGCTGACCGGGAAGACTACCCTGCAGTAGAGCGATCTGAGAGCGAGGCTTGAACCGCTCATGGAGCGCAGCGTAGAAGCGATGAGGTCAATAGCAGTGTGGAGGACGGTCTATGTGGACATCTTTACCCCGGATGCCTGCATACTTAGATGTGCCTGTTTTAATCATTAACCATGTGAGTTTCTAAATGTTGTACCTTCATTAAATGTAACCATATTGCTACACTTAGAGGCGCCTCTCTTCTTTTTTATACTCAGTTGTGACATGACGCTACTTGTATATCAAGACATCGCTTGTATATCAAGTCAAAATGTATTTAAAAATTTTGCTTGTCTTGCAAAACGCTCTCAAACCAAGTTACTCTCAAACCAAGGTTTTACTGTTATTAATAAATCCCTGTGTGAAAGACAGTGACCAAAATATGAAACAGCAAACCATGTCTTTCAGATAATTGTCGCACTACCATCACGAAGTGCGCACTTACTGAAAAATGCTTCATTATTATCCTTTAAAAACTAAGTTAGCAAGTTCTCGCTGACTCTGTGTGGGACCATATGGCAGTTTCTCCTGTGCCCGGGGTTCTTCTTTAATGGATTATGTGAGTCAGTGCTGTCATGGCCATGTTCTGCATCTCTATGTCTTAATTAAATTCTCTCTCTCCTCCCGGAGTTCTGCCGATCTGGTGACAGAAGACAGCACCAGCTGTTTCCACCGTGTTTTTCCACGTCTGTGTTTTGACAAGAAAGATGAAGAAGATCCTCTGCTCTCTCATTTCGGTCCAAAAACAACAGGCCGAGGCAGGCGGAGAAATACGACGGCGTTGGGTTAAGAAGGGCTGCGATTAATTTTCCGTAAAACCGGCAATCTGTTGCGTTGGATAGCGCAGGTGACTGATGCACGCTGTCTGCTTCCACAACGGCGGCTACATCTCTCGAGCTGATAGCGACTATCACAAGCGCCACTTCCTGGAGGCTCGCGGAGCTGGGCAGAGCGCTGATGGAGAACCAATCTGTACAAGAACTTTCTCTGGGAAGAACATTCTGATGGTCCTCAGACATATAATACAAAGAAACATAGAAGACTGATGGCAGAAAAGAGACCAAGTGGTCCATCGCCTCTGCTTTTTTTTTTTTCGTTTTATTTATACGTTATTTTCCTTTTCTTTTTTTTTTTTTTTTAGTCTGAGTATAGATCTAGGTTTGCCCCAAGCATGAATTTAATAACTGTTGACTGTTCTCACTACCTCTGCTAGAAGTTTATTCCAAACATCAACTACTCTTTTGGTAAAATATTACTTTCTAAGATATGTTTTGAACTTTCCTCCTGCTAATTTGAGGTCATGTCTCTGTGTTTTTGATCTTGGCTTCATATTGAAAATACTGCCCTCCTGAACCTTATTCACTCCCTTAACCACTTGCCAACAGCCGCACGCCGATATACGTCGGCACAATGGCAGCAATGGGCAAATGGCCAATATACGTCGGCACAATGGCAGCGGTGGGCAAATGGGCGTACCTGTACGTCCCTTTTAATTGGCCCTCTTAATTGGCCCCCTTTTAATACTGCCCTCCTGAACCTTACTCACTCCCTTAACCACTTGCCGACAACCGCACGCCAATATACGTCGGCACAATGGCAGCGGTGGGCAAATGGACGATATACGTCGGCACAATGGCAGCGGTGGGCAAATGGGCATACCTGTACGTCCCCTTTAATTGGTGGGGCTAGCAGGCTAGCGTGACCATGCCCACGGGACCGGCGGACTCGATGTCCGATGGTCTCCCGCCGATCGTGTCACGGAGCCGCAGAACGGGTAAGTGCCTATGTAAACAAGGCATTTCCCTGTTCTGCCTTGTGACATGGCAGAGATCTATTGCTCCCTGTAATCAGGAGCAGTGATCGCTGTCATGTCCTAGGTAGCCCATCCCCCCCCACAGTTAGAATCACTCCCTAGGACACACTTAACCCATTGATCGCCCCCTAGTGTTTAACCCCTTCCCGGCCAGTGTCATTTACACAGTAATCAGTGCGTTTTTATAGCACTGATCGCTGTATAAATGACAATTACAAAATAGTGTCAAAAGTGTCCGCCATAATGTCGTAGTCACGATAAAAATCGCAGATCGCCGCCATTACTGATAAAAAAATATAATAATAAAAATACCATAAAACTATCCCTATACTATTTGTAGACGCTATAACTTTTGCGCAAACCAATCAATATATGCTTATTGCAATTTTTTTTCACCAAAAATATGTAGAAGAATACACATCGGCCTAAACTGAGGAAAAAAATAGTTTTTGTTATATATTTTTGGGGGATATTTATTATAGGAAAAAGTAAAAAATATTGCTTTTTTTTTTTTTTTTTTTTGCTCTTTTTTTGTTTATAGCGCAAATAAATAAAAACCGCGGAAGTGATCAAATACCACCAAAAGAAGGCTCTATTTGTGGGGAAAAAAAGGTCGCCAATTTTGTTTGGGTGCAAGGTCGCAAGACCGCGCAATTGTCAGTTAAAGCGAAGGTCAGGAAGGGGGGTAAAATCTTCCGGGGGGCTGAAGCGGTTAAAGTACAACGTTGTATTTAAAGGTTTCAATCCTGTCCCCATTCCTCTCTTTCCTCCACACTGTAAATATTAACCACTTGCCTACCGGGCCAATTCTGACATTTCTCTCATATATGTAATTTTTTTGCTAGAAAGTTACTTAGAAATCCCCAAACATTATATATTTTTAGAAATATACCGTATTCTCCGGCGTATAATGCCGTGTACACACGGGTGGACCTTTCAGCATCAAACGTCCGACGGTCTTTCGACGAAAGACGAACGGATTTTTCGACCGGACTCGAGTCCGTCGGAAAGATTTGAAACATATTCCAAAGTCTAAAGTCCGTCTGATTTTCGACAGAAAAGGTCCGCTAAGGGTCCATTGAAGCCCACACACGGTCAGATTGTCCGACAGATTCGTTCCGTCGTTCCAGTCCGGCCGAAAAGTCCACCCGTGTGTACACAGCATAAGACAACCCCCCTAATATTCCACTGAAAACATTGGTTTTGGCCTATACTCGCCGTATAAGACTACCCCCCCCCCTCCGAGGCAACACCCGAGTCAACACCATTTAAAAAAAAAAACATCAGAAACATAAAAAAAAATCTGATTTGATTTTAAAAAAATTAAATTAAAATGGTTATGACTTACCGGTACTTAAAATCCTTCACCAGAAATCATAACTATATGAAGGGGAGATCTGGAGCTGGTTGTGCGGTAATACTGCATGTACAGTAGCGCCAGGTACATTGCAGAATACAGTATGCACGGCTGAGCCAATCACGGTGAGCGATGTATTCTATTAATGAATACAAAACCTGCTCGGATTGGCAGAAGCTGTAACATCTCCTGTAACAGAGGCTGTAACAAGACTCTGAAAGCCAATCGGAGCAGGCTACTGTATGTTATCTGGATGATGCCTGTAGCTGCACCCATCATTCAGATATCACCACTCACAGTCCAGAACGGCGTTCTGCTAAGTCCTCCTAGATGACCTCAGGCTGGTTACTTTTTGCAGGTATAGCAAAAACATAAAAAAAGATGTGCCTATGCCCTATACTGTTCAAAATCTCACCCTGTTCTGCACATGCTCAGTTGCTCTCTATTTTTTGGCACTGTGCCATAAACGTGGAAGCCAATCTGCTGGCAGCCTAAAGATTTACTGCCGTTCAGGGGCTCTAGGCTTCAGCAAATTGGTAGCCTCCAGCAAGACGAAATGGGAACAATGTGTCAGGGCTGTCAGGGTTGGGCTCAGCCCTTCCTTCTCTGAGCTGGACGCTCAGCTGTCGGCTAATTGCCAGCTTCCATTTCTCTCCACAGTTACCCAGCTGTTGTTGATTCTGCTCGTCAGTCCTGCCTACATAAAGTCATCCAGCTCACTTGATCTCTGCCTTCGCCTTTGTCAACATCACAGAGACTTTATCCTGCTTACCTGTTGAAGACTTGCTCAGCTGACGTTCCTTCTAGCTCCTGATCCTGCTTGCTGTACTACTACAATTATCTCTGGCTCTCTGACATTTGCTTGGTTGACTACCCACTACCGGTTACTGAACTCTGAACTCTGGCTTGTTTTGACTACGTTTACTCTGTTTACCTATAACTATACTTCTATCTCGGGCTGATTCACGGATCCTGATATTTTGGTAGCATACAGTTTATTATTCATGTGGAATGTATGTCTCTTGCTAAAGAACTTTTTTTTTTTTTATCAAAGTTGTTAAAGTTTCACTTTAAGTTCCTGCAGCCTCTTCTGATATTTTTCATCCCTCAGATCTTTCACCATTTTTGTTGCCTGTCTCTGGACTGGTTCTTTCTTATCAATATCTTTTTGTAAGTGAGGTCTCCAGAATTGGACACAGTATTTTTTTTTTTTCAAACTGGTTTTATTAAAAGTATGCACAAAAACATAGGCAAATGTACATTTACAAGATGAAACATCGGTTGTACAAGGTAAATAAGAACAGTACCTACATGACTTCACAGTACAGATATCCCAGCAAAATATTGAAATACAGGGCCAACAGGGCCCGAACTAGAAAAAGAAAACAAATAGAACATCATAAACAGTCCATGAACTCATCTTCAAGTAAAAACCTCAAACAAATGTAACCCTATTTGGACAGTGTAGTGTATATACAGTACTTTCAGTAACCCAGCGTATCACCTGAGTCTAAGAACCAGTGTGGTGGCATATAACCTAAGGTGACCAGATTTTTAAAATGAAATCTGGGGACATATTTGTTTTTTACTAGTAATGCTGGCAATCAGCGACTTATATTGGGATTGCGCTATTGCCGGGGAAAAATTGGATACCAAGTGACACTTTTGACACTTTGTGGGAACCAGTGATAAAAATATGCACTGTCACTTTACTAATGACACTGGCTGGGAAGGGGTTAACATCTAGAGCAACCAAAGGGTTAAATATGTGCCTAACAAGTGTTTTCTCACTGTATGGGGAGGTGCTTTTACTAGGGGAAGGCATAGATCCCTGTCTCTGCTTTGCAGGGACACAGGATCAATGTCTTCCATACTGATAGAATGGCAATCTGCCTTGTTTACATAGGCAGACCGCCCTTCTGCCTGTGTACAGAATGACCGGTGGGCACCGTCCGCCGGAACCGCTGATCGGCTCTGATACCCAGAAATGCAAGATCACGTATATACAGTATATATGTGATCCTGTGCAGCGCAACCGCCCTGTAGAAGTAAATCTGCTATGGTTTGCAACTGGTTAAGTTCATCAGCATTATGACGAATCACAGGCAGCAGGCACTCTATCATGGCTCTGGCTGGCTCTGTGTCAGTGTGTCACATGACATGCCTGCTGGGTGCTGATACATATGACCCATAAGGTAACAAAATCAGCACCCAGCAGCCATGTTATGTGACACACTGTGACAGAGCCAGCCAGAGCCATGATAGAGTGCCTGCTGTCTGTGAGTTATGATACCATCCATGATGGCAGAGAGACAGACACAGTGCAATGTAGTCTATTCACAGACACCCCCAAAGCACAGCTGTGTTGAAGCCTTGAAAGCACTGGCAGCCCAACGATCGGATCCACTTCTCCTCTTCCTGCTGCTGGACACTGTCAGCTGAGCTCAGCTGCCTCTCTCTGCCTGACGCCGCCGCCCGCCTTACAGCCTTTCAAGTCTCACTCTCTGGGCCCCGGCTACTACTGAGTGGACAGCATAGCTGAGCAGAGGAAGATCACTCCACCAGGAAAAGCAAGGAGATAGGCAGGCAGGCGGCTAGCGGGGA
Source organism: Lithobates clamitans (assembly GCA_037952925.1). Classification (NCBI taxonomy): domain Eukaryota; kingdom Metazoa; phylum Chordata; class Amphibia; order Anura; family Ranidae; genus Lithobates; species Lithobates clamitans. The sequence goes on from JBBGZY010000739.1 coordinate 108,362, forward strand.
CTTAAGCCAAGACAGAAGAACATGCGAGTGGGAGCGGAATTGTCATGCGCCTGAAACTGAAAAAATAGTCCCTCTGCTCTGACCAGCACAGGATGATCAGAAAGGGGCACAGATAATGAAAAAAAAAATACACGGGGGTTTGCAATTTTATTTTCAATTCTGCACTGACTGTTTTGACATTGCTTAGACCCCTGTTCAAATCCAATCTGGATCGTGGTTTCTAGCTGGATTCTGCACTGACTGTTTTGACATTGCTTAGACCCCTGTTCAAATCCAATCTGGGGACAAAACCGGGGATAGACTTGGTCTGGGGACAGTGTCCTCATTCCGGGGACTGTCCCCAGAAACCGGGGAGGTCTGGTCACTCTAATATAACCTCATGTGGTCTTATAACCTAAATGAGGTCTTGCCAATGATCTACTGTATATAGAGGAATCGGGACCTCCTTCCTCCTGCTACTGATGCCTCTGGTGATATAAAGATCTATATAGAGGACTCAGGACCTTCTTCTTCCTTCTAGCTGGTGACCCCTCTCGTGATATAAAGATCTATACAGGGGAATAAGGACCTCCTTCCTCCTGCTGGTGATCCCTCTAGTCTAGTGATATAAAGATCTATATAGAGGATTTAGGGCCTCCTCCTTCCTTCTAGCTGGTGACCCGTCTAGTGGTATAAAGATCTATACAGGGGAATAAGGACCTCCTTCCTCCTGCTGGTGATCCCTCTGGTGATATAAAGATCTATATAGAGGAATCAGGACCTCCTTCCTCCTGCTTCTGACCACTCTAATGATTAGGGATGACACTTCTAAAGGAAAAAATGTCATTAAAAACTGCTCGCAGCTGTAATGTATTGTCGGATCCCGGCAATATACATAAAAATAATTGAAAAAATTGGTGTGCCCCCCCCATGCAATCTGGCAGACCGCAGGAAAGGGGGGGGGGCGAGAGAGCCACCCCTCCTGAACCGTACCGGGCCACATGCCCTTAACAAGGGCACCCCCAGATCTCAGCCCTACCCCATATGTGAATGGGTATCGGGTACATTGTACCCCTACTCATTCACCGAAAAAAGTGTCAAAAAAGTAAAAATGACAGGAGACAGTCCTTAGTTTAAAAAAATGAAAGTGTCCTGCGATGTCCATTCAATCACAGCCCCCGACGTTCCCGAGAAAAAAAAACCCCAAAAAATGGAAAAACTCAGCCTCCATGGGAGGCATCCCCGCCACTGCAGCCTTTTCAGGATGATAGCTGTTATATAGCTGAGGGCGGGGCCACCCTGTGACGTAAACGGACATCACATGATGTCAGAAGGGGGTGGGTTCACCCAGGTTACGTCACCAGGTGGCCCCGCCCTTGCCTATATAGGAGTTGTCAAAGCAAAAAGACGGCAGTCGCGGGGACTCTTTTTCCTCTTTGATGCTGGGAGCTCCTTAAACTGGATACAGCAAGGACACAATCTGATGACCCCTCTAAAGTCTATAGGTGAAGTTACAGCAAAGGCAAAAAAAAAAATCAATGTTTTTTCATCAATTCAGTTTGCAGTTCCTAATAAGTATTCAGATGCAAATGTACAGTCTCTTTGATAATAACTCGCAATTATATATTTACATGCAATTATATACTTAAGCATGTTTATCTATAATTATATCAATGAATCAAATTTAATTTGACAGGTGATTGGATTATATTCTTTCTATTCAAAAGGAGAAGTGCTGTATAAGAAAAAAAAATCAAATCAATATGTGCAACAATGGGTAAATTGTATGGTCAGAGCAGTAGCGTGGGAGGTGGAGCCACACCGCGGCCATGGAATCCTCTCCATGTTTTGTAGGTGAGAAATGGACACGTAAGCTCAGCTCTCGCAACGACCTTACAGAACAAAAAACGTCTCTTGTTAGACGCAGTGTGTCAACCTCCCACTGCACTCCGCGGACAAAAGGTTTTAGTCATCGGGCAATTACGTGCCTCTATTTAGAAGTGGCATGAACAAAAAAAAAATGTGCAATTGTGTTATTTCCTGGACAATCTCAGAAAATAATACTCCAGCAGGTACAAAGGAATTTAGAAAAAGCTCAGAATTAGTAGATAGAAAGGTTTGAACCAACTAAGGGCTTGTTTATGAGTTTTCTGTTTGTAAAAATGGGAATTATGTAAAAACTGAGCACTTTTCTGTTCATGGATTAATATTTTTCTAAGGTGTTGTTCTTTGTGCAGAAAACTACCACATAAGCAGGAAATAGAGGGCTTGGGTAGAACATTATAGTGTTTATTGCCAGTCGAGATACATTGTGAAGAGCATCAGAAATGATATCCAAAGAAAATTCAGGTACAATAAAGTCTTTTTTGGTTAAAACAAGCTTCTTCTAGCCCTCCTTCTCCCCTTGTTTTGAATCTCCACAATCTTTTGAATGGTGTTAGTCAGCTAAATTCCATATAATCTATAATTTACTCTGATGCCACGTACACACGATCGGGATTTTGGTCGGAAAAAGATATGATGGCTTTTCCGACGGGATTCCCCTCAAGCTTGCCTTGCATACACACGGGTCATACAAAAGTTCGCTGAACTTTCGACCGTCAAGAACGCGGTGACGTACAACACTACGTCGAGCCCGAGAAAATGAAGTTCAATGCTTCCGAGAATGCGTCGAATTGTTTCCAAGCATGCGTAGGAATTTTGCACGTCGGAATTGCTACAGATGATCGTATTTTCAAATAGGAACTTTTTCCGACCAAAAAATTGAGAACATGCTCTCAATCTTTTGCTGGCTGGAATTTGGCCAGCAGAAGTCCAATGGAGCATACACACGGTCGCATTTTCCTACCAAAAGCTCTCATCGGTCTTTTGCTGGACGAATTTCCAATCGTGTGTACGCGGCATTAGTCTCAGTTGACGGCCTTAAATGCTTTAAAGTCCCTGGTGAACATGTATAACATTCCACCCCTCCAAATCTTCAGATATTTGTAACCCAGAAACTACATATCATCTCCTTTAGGACACATGGACATTCTACTTAAAAATACTCCCTTTGAGTCTATCTGTATAAATAACCCCCACTCTTCCGGAATAATTACCACTCTCTTTCCATTACCTGTTTGGACTTTTTTCCCGCTTTCTGTATATACAGAAATGGGAGAAGGCTATAGACCAGCCTTTCTCAACCTTTATAACATGGAGAATCCCTTGAAATTACTTTCCACATTTGGCTAATGATTCTATATGTATAGCTCAAAGCATATTAGTGTGAAGTCCACTGGGAAGTTCAGGACATTGGGAAAAATTCCCCCTTACAGATAACTAAAAAGTTCATTGGTGTCAGTGGTTATTCATTATTCACCTAAGAAGAAGAAGTTGATCATTGTTCAAGGCACCCCTACAAACCTCTGAAAGAACCCCTAGCAACCTCTTTAGAAACCGTAGGGTTCCATGGAACCCTCATTGGGAAAGGCTGATATACACCAACCCCATTACCAACCAACTGGGAAAACATCTAGCTAGTTACGTCCAAGTCATGGGTGCTCAACCTGTGGCCCTCCAACTGTTGCGGAACAAGTCCCATGAGGCATTGCAAAGCTGACAGGTACAAGCAGGACTCCCAAACACAGAGGCATTATGGGACTTGTAGTTTTGCAACAGCTGGGGGCCACAGATTGAGCACCCATGATCTAAGTCTTCAATTATACTTTTACCTAAAAAAAAAAAAGAATTACAAACTATTGAGACTTTGGCAGCTTGACCCAAATAGCTAAGGTAATCCTTGGCTCTTCTGCTCACGTTTTAGGGGTGGCCATTATCAAGGCCATTACTACCACATTTGGTGGTCCTGCCCAACCAGCAACCAATTTTGGCAAGATGTGTACTCTATAATCTTCACTCTTCTATGCCAGGAGTTAAACAAAGTTCCATGGGAAGCCCTTTGGAACGAACCCACCACACTTCTGCACCAAAACAGAATCTTGCCTCTTGCCTACTCTCTCAAACTTTCCCAACAGGCAAAGAAACCTTGGCTAAAGCCTGGAAATTATCTACAGTCTCTGTAGAAGCAATTAAAGCATGAATGCATGTTTGCTGGAAAACAGACTGCTATTTAACAAAATAAGCTACCTACATTTCTCAAAATGCGGGACTCCTGGGTCATCATTTGATCAAACCCCCTTGTCAATGTAAACTCTTTAATTTCTCACATGCCTGGACCTTTCTTCTCCTATTTTTCTCTTCCCCCAATATCTTCTACTCCTCTCTCCCTCTTACTTGATTTGAACCCCCCACCTCCTTTTTTAAAAATGTTTCCTGTCCTTCTACCTCACTCCTTACCTTATCACAATCCTCAATTGTATTGTTGCAGTGGAGCTCCTAGCCCAACCTTATAACTCTTATACGCTACCCCTCTCATAATATCCTCTCTATACTAAACAAATCATACCAGGTACACCATTTTTTAAACACCCCATACCTCATTCAGCTCAACCATAGTACAATTCTTTAATATTATTATCCACCCTTATCAAATCAATTGTCATATAAGTACCGTATCTACCTCTTAACTATATATCATAATATGTGTCCTAACCAAGGTTGCAGCCTTTACCATCTGAGACACCTAAACCCTGATTCCTTCCACATTAGTTCTTAACTTTGTGTTTATATTTTTTTTTTAAACTGATATTTTATCAACTCATTTTGTAATTTTACTTACTGTGTACAGCCTCTGCATAGGCATCACAGATATTAAACTTTATTCTTAATTAAAAAAAAAAATTGAGACAGAAAAATAAGTTGGAGGCCCAATTCTCAGAATGCTCCCTTCTTTAGGGCATCCCAGTTAAAAAGAAAGCCTCGTTCTCTATGCTCACCTATGAATCCAAAGGCTGTGCCCTGGATCCCCTTTGTATAGGACCAAACACCATGAGCTGCCTAATGAGATAAAATCTTATAACCTGGTATAGTTGTAAGTGCTTTAATAAACTAATATCACCACATCTCCCTTTGCTTCTTATAACAGGTAACCCACTTTTGTCACATTTGGCCTGGGATCTCCAGCTCTTTTTACTTGATGGACAACACATTGTTTTGCCATGGCTTAGTGCTTTCCTGAGAAGTATTCCATCCAAACATGGTCCACTATAAGGGCTAAATCTCAAGCACCTTCTGTTGAAATTTTTATGTGCCTACAATTCAGACATTGGGTCACGTCACTCATTTATGACAAGGAGCTTTTCCATAAAATGGACCTCTTTTGAACATATTTCCAATTACAAAACCTTATTGTCTAAATGTATTTCCATAATTTATTCTCACCTTAACCACTTACCCTCTTCTAATACACATCCTTGGGAGAAGGACAAGCACAGAGGAAAATTGGTTGAGGTCTTCGTCTGCAACATCTACTTGTACTATTAACATGACTAAGGTACCACAAATGTCCACAAACCATATTACATTTTGTGGCAAACCCCCGTACTCAAGAGGAGTATGTCCGCCGTTAAAGCTTCCCTTGCCCAGTACCAGCACGATCCAAGATCCCCTAGCCCATCCAGTCACTTGTTGAGACATCAGTGTAGGGTGGTAAGAAACATAAGACTGTTTATTAAAACACAGGCACAAAGAGATATACACTCAGGGGACAATCCCCTCTTCTTTGCATAAAGACTCAGGACGGGGTAAACTACATTCAGTAATAAGAGACACACAGGCAGCCTTTAGGAAGGGCTTCAGGATAAATCCCCCCATCCCCTCTATCAGCTAACCCACATACACATATACATTCCATAATAAGTTGCTCCCAAGGCAGACAGAAACAATAGAACAATAAACCACTTAACAATAAACACTTTCACAAAACCCCACCCCACCTCAAACAATCTGGTAAAAAGTCTACAACAGTCTATGAGACCAAGCTCATACAATATTCCAGCAGTCTGAAAGGTGGAATTATTTATCTTCATACATTTCTTTAGGGAGATTGCTCATAAATATTAATGTCCCAAGCGAAAGAGCCCCTTTATTCTTTCAACACAAACCACACATATAGAACCCTGGATAACGGGGATAACACTAAATGCTGAGTCTGGTCTGCTTGTACGGTGAGTCTGCTTAGTGCAGATCAGACTGGGGTTCGCGGTCACCCTGTGCCCCTAATAGATACAGGGTAACTTACACATAAGAGGGGCCGGGGGAGCTGGACAAGAAGTTTCCCGACCTCTCTAAGGTACACTGGGTTCCACAAGCCCTCCATCCAAAGTGACCCCCGTCACACATTTGTTACCATATACAACCCCCATCTATTCTAAGAACAAATAATGAACGGCACCGATCTGGAGAAAAAGTTTTCCATATTGGCCTTTTAGTAACAAATAACCAAAGATAACATTCCTTAAAACAGAAACAATAGTCATAATCCAGTAACCATTACATAGAGGTTGCCGATATCGGGAGGGATCAAAGAACCAACATCAGGTTGTGTATCTGCATTACTACTTCATTTTTTTTGTTATTAAAATAACAAACATGTTATAGATACAGTACCTGCTCTGTGCAATGGTTTTGCACAGAGCATCCTCCATCCTCTTCTTTTGGAGTCCCCCCGTCGGCACTCTAGGCTCCTCCTTTTCTGCAAGTTCCCCCATGGGAAGACGCTTTCCATGGGGACACCTGTGCGGGCTTGCTCCTGAGCCGGGCTGTCTGCGTCTATTGACACAGAGTGGGCAGCTCAGCCCTGTCCCTGCTTGCTCGGCAAAGCATTTTGAGAGCTGGATCATCTGCACATCGCTGGATCGGATCAGGTTCAGGTAAGAAAAAAGTGTGGTGGGGGCTGGGGGGGGGGATTCTGCAGCACAGAAGGTTTTTCTTTTTTAATAAATCTGCAAAAATGTGAACAATTCTGTGTTTTTCTGTCAATATGGGGTGCTGTGTGTACATTAATGAGGAAAAAAAATGAACTTAATTTGATTGAAATGATTTTAGCAAATGGCTGCAATATAACAAAGAGTGAAAAATTTATGGGGCTCTGAATACATTCCGTCCCCACTATATATATATATATCTATATATATATATATAGATATATATATACACACATACATACATATATATATATATATATATATATATATATATATATATATATATATATATATATATATATATATACATATATACACACACAGTGTAATCAGTGTAGAATATATATACAGTGGAGGCAGTGTATTTATATAGATATATATATATCTAGATATATATATATATATATATATATATATATATATATATATATATATATATATATATATATATCTATATATAGATATATATATATATATATATACTCTGCATTTAATGTAGACTATATATACAGATATACAGTGCAGGCAGTGTACAGTATATAATACAGTGTATTGAAGTGATTAAGGGGAACCCTATGACAGAATTAAGAAAAATACAGCATGGGGTGCCCCCCCCCCAGTCCATACCAGACCCTTCTGGTCTGGTATGGATATTAAGGGGAACTCCACACCAAAATGTAAAAAAAAAACCAGCATGGGGTCCCCCCAAAATCCATACCAGACTCTTATCTGAGCATGCAGCCTGGAGGACAGGATAGGGGGGGACGAGCGATCACCCCACCTCCTGAACCATGCCAGGCCACATGCCCTCAACATGGGGAGGGTGCTTTGGGCCCCCTCCCCAAAGCACCTTGTTCCCATGTTGATGGGGCAAAGGGCCTCATCCCCACAGCCCTGGCCTGGTGGTTGTGGGGGTCTGTGGGTGGGGGGCTTATCAGAATCTGGAAGCCCCCTTTACCAAGGGGGCCCATAGATCCCACCCTTACGCATCCTATGCATTAAGGTGAAGAAACTTCTTACACTGACTGGCCCCCCAGCCCCCCCCCCCCTTTTACTTACTTGACCCCTTCATTCCCTCGGCGGAGACACGTTCTTCCTCTCTGCCCAGGGTTCTCGGCTCTTGATTGGATAGATTGATAGCAGCGCAGCCATTGGCTCCCACTGCTGTCAATCAAATCCAATGATGCAGGCACCGGGTGGGGCAGGGCCGTGTCCTGCATTCTGTGTTTATATTCTGTGTCTATATCATCATTTCTGAAAGTTGTTGCATTATTTTGTAACTAAACAAATGCTTGTAAAAAAAAAACAAATAATAAAACCTAATTAAAAAAAAAAAAACTATTGCAATAAAAAAAAACTAGAATTGTCGGAGATTGTTATGCTGGCTGAGTTAGTTTAATATGATCATTTTCCTATAGTATATTCATGAACAAGTCTGCAGGCTACACTTTTTAACACAGCACTTTTCTGTCTGCCTGCACAGCATATCCACCGCAAACCTACACGCTGTCTTCCACAGCCAGACTCCTAAAGAACAGACAGGTGCAGCGATTAGGGATGAGCTTGAGATTTCAATAAACCTTGATTAGCTGGTTTGCTTTAGGTAAAAATTCAGCAAATTTGCCCTCCAATTTCACCTTGTAGCTGAAAGAAGGAAAAAAGAAAAGCCGCAAGTAATTTAAAGCTTTCTGCAGTAAGTAAGAAGCTTTAAAAATTACTCATCTTCTGAACTTGACTTATTATGTAGATAACTCCAGGCACTCCCTATCACTTGAGAATGGTCATGCAATGCTCACACAGCACCACCACCACCATTATCACCACCACCATCATCATCACCATCATCACCACTATCACCACCATCACCATCATCACCACCACCATCATTCCCATCATTCCCACCACCACCAGCACTACCATCATTCCCACCACCACCATTCCCCTACAGACACACGCTCTGCTAGAAACCAATGATTGGTAACTAAAACATGCTCAGAAGCAAGGAAGAGCCGGAAGCGGTCGGTCTTGTAAACTTGCGTTCGTAATGGAGAATTAACATTCGTGACGCGGCAAATTATGAAATCTGCGGCGCACAATTCTCTTCTTCTTTATAATGGGATAATAATGAAGCTGCTTTGCTGGTGATACTGATGGAGTTCTGCCAAACGTATTTTAAAAGGCTTTTATTTTCTAGTGATATCAAGAATAATATTATTATGCTTGTTTTTTTGTTTTTTTTTTGGGGGGGGGGGGGGGGGGCAAGTTACCACAACACCATTATCCTGTAGTTTTTAAGATCAAAGATACAACTATGTTGGTGTCACTTGTCAATTTTACATTGTATTTTTAAAAAAATATAACTGCCAAACTGTAATTTGAAGTAAAACACATAGCCAAGTATTATTCTACACAATTTTTTTATTGTGCATTAAAAAAAGAAAATAAATAAAATTAGACATGCTATCTGCCAATAGAACTGAACCAAAAAGTGCATTCTATGCATCCAAAAATATAGAAGATATAACAAACCAAATCATTATTATTCAACCAAAAAATAAAAAATAAAAGCCTCATGCATGTGTCCTGCTTCTTAATATAAGGGGTCAGCAATGCCAAGAGTTGGTGAAAGCAGAGGTCCGTCATGTGGAGATAATTCTGAAAATCATTTGGATTATTCTCCTGGAGCTCCCGCAGCAAAGGCATATGACATAATTAGTCACGATTAATAAAGCAACCAATTTTTGGTCCAAGAAATCCTCCTCCTCCTGTTCCTGGACTGGACTTGGGTCAAAGCAATAACTCCAAGGCCAATAATAAATAACACGTTATCTCCTCCGATTCCGGTTGAGTCTGGTTGACGAACGGCCGTTCAGAAATTAACTGAAAAGCGCAAAATGAAAAGTGTGAATCAACACTCACCAAACTTCTACTAACACGAAATTATCAGAAGGAGCCCAAAGGACAATTGAACTTCCTCTTTATTGGCTCGTAGTACGTCTAATACATCACTACGTTCGTGTTTGTTGGCAGACAATTGTGTACCTTTTGTATGCAAGACAAGTTCACGGCACACGCCCTTCAGACAAAAGTCTGATGCTTTGTCTGCGGAAAATCTGATCGTGTGTACGAGGCTTTAGTCTAGGTTCCCACATCTATGCGGCTGCACTTGATGCATTTTTCAGGTACGTTTTGCAGTGCGTTTTTAAACCCTCTTTTTTTTAACGCATTTTTGCATGTAGTTTTCATGCATTTTGCATTTTACAACTGCGGTGGCTGGTCCTTAAGAGGTTTAACACACTGTACATTGCTGGATGCTAAGGAGTGGACCAGGAAGCCGGCCGCCACTGATGTAACTGATGAGTCTTCAGCTGTCAGCGGAGTTTTCCCGCTGACAGCTGAATGTAAAAAAAAAAATTGTGAAAAAAAAACGGGCTGTCCCCCCCCCCCCTCCCTTCTGAACCAAACCAGACCGCATGCCCTCAACATGGGGGGATGGGTGCTTTGGGGACAGGGGGACTCTGCAATTTTTTTTTTTACATTCAGCTGTCAACGGGGAACAGATGACTCATCAATTGTTAAGGACACGGTGGCCGGCTTCCTGGCCTGCCCTTTAGCAACCAGCTATATATACAGTGTTTAAACAGAAAAATAAAAAACGCAAAATGCAAAACACATAAAAAATCGCATTAAAAACACTTGCGTTTCTGGTGCCATTCCATTGAAGTCTATTACACACAAAACACGGGGGGAAAAAAAGTCCCAGACCCTTTCTAAAATCATTAACAATGGTAATGTTTGTGGATTATAAAGACACCTGTGTCAGTTTTAGTAAAGATTGTTTAGAGACCACGCAGCCTGGCAGGTCAGGAAAGGGGGGGCGAGCGAGCCCCCCCTCCTGGACCATACCAAGCCACATGCCATCAACATGGGCATGACCTTCCAGGCTGCGTGCTCAGATAAGGGTCTGGTATGGATCTTGGGGGGACCCCCACGCCATTTTTTTTTGGTGTGGGGGTTCCCCTTAAGATCCATACCAGACCGAAGGGTCTGGTATCATCTTGGGGGGAACCTCAAGCAAATTTTTAAGTTTTCACTGGGTTCCCCCCTTTAAGATTCTCAGCACACAAGTCGCACCGCAAGTCAGAACTTCTTGATCTGACTTCTGGTGGGACCTCTATTCAAATCAATGGGCTCCTATAGGGAACCATTGATTTTGAATAGAGTCAGAGAAACGCGGCTGAAAGCTAGCGCAGAGTAACATGCATTGAATTCAATGCAAAATGCAGATAAAATTGCTTTTTTCCTGGCGTCTGTACTGGCTTTACAGCTTGTTTTTTTTTTTAAACGTTCATGGGCATGTAGCCTAATAAGTGAAAGTGACAGAGAAAAAAATATTTTACCAAAACATGCAAACATTCCACATTCTAGCATTCTTAAAAACAAAATAGATTAAGTAGAAGCCAGGGGCGGACTGACCATCGGGCAGTTCGGACGCTGACCGAGGGCCCGTGGCCAGTAGGGGGCCCCATGGCAGCTTCCACTTCGGGAGTCGGGACCCGATCTACCCGTCAGCTAGCTGTGATTGACGGGCTGATCGGGTCCCTGCTCACTGCTGAGACTGCAGTGTATACACACACACCTCGTGATGCGGTCCTCCTCCTCCCCGCCGGCCCCTCCTTCCCTCCCGTCCACCCCAGGTGCTTGTATCTGTCATCACCTCGGACGGACAGAAAAGAGGAGGGGCCAGCGAGGAGGAGGAGGAGCGCATCACGAGAGGTCTGTATACAGCCGCTTCCCGCGCTACTCTGCATCTAGGAAGGAAAGTGCAGCAGCTTGTACCACTTGCTGCTATTAGAAAGTTGCTGCATAGCTTCCCACCCACAGTGTCCCCCTGTGCCCCCACCTCCCCACAGTGACCCCCACCTCCCCACAGTGTCCCCCTGTGCCTCCCACCTCCCCACAGTGACCCCCAGCTCCCCACAGTGTCCCCCTGTGCTCCCCACAGTGTCCCCCTGTGCCCCCCACCTCCCCAAAGTGTCCCCCTGTGCCCCCCACCTCCCCAAAGTGCCCCCCTGTGCCCTCCACCCCCCACAGTGACCCCCTGTGCCCCACCACCTCCCCACAGTGACCCCCACCTCCCCACAGTGACCCCCAGCTCCCCACAGTGTCCCCCTGTGCCCCCCACCTCCCCAAAGTGTCCCCCTGTGCCCCCCACCTCCCCAAAGTGTCCCCCTGTGCCCTCCACCTCCCCACAGTGACCCCCTGTGCCCCACCACCTCCCCACAGTGACCCCCTGTGCCCCACCACCTCCCCAAAGTGCCCCCCTGTGCCCTCCACCCCCCACAGTGACCCCCTGTGCCCCACCACCTCCCCACAGTGTCCCCCTGTGCCTCCCACCTCCCCACAGTGACCCCCAGCTCCCCACAGTGTCCCCCTGTGCCCCCCACCTCCCCAAAGTGTCCCCCTGTGCCCCCCACCTCCCCAAAGTGCCCCCCTGTGCCCTCCACCCCCCACAGTGACCCCCTGTGCCCCACCACCTCCCCACAGTGACCCCCACCTCCCCACAGTGTCCCCCTGTGCCCCCACCTCCCCACAGTGACCCCCACCTCCCCACAGTGTCCCCCTGTGCCTCCCACCTCCCCACAGTGACCCCCAGCTCCCCACAGTGTCCCCCTGTGCTCCCCACAGTGTCCCCCTGTGCCCCCCACCTCCCCAAAGTGTCCCCCTGTGCCCCCCACCTCCCCAAAGTGCCCCCCTGTGCCCTCCACCCCCCACAGTGACCCCCTGTGCCCCACCACCTCCCCACAGTGACCCCCACCTCCCCACAGTGACCCCCAGCTCCCCACAGTGTCCCCCTGTGCCCCCCACCTCCCCAAAGTGTCCCCCTGTGCCCCCCACCTCCCCAAAGTGTCCCCCTGTGCCCTCCACCTCCCCACAGTGACCCCCTGTGCCCCACCACCTCCCCACAGTGACCCCCTGTGCCCCACCACCTCCCCAAAGTGCCCCCCTGTGCCCTCCACCCCCCACAGTGACCCCCTGTGCCCCACCACCTCCCCACAGTGTCCCCCTGTGCCTCCCACCTCCCCACAGTGACCCCCAGCTCCCCACAGTGTCCCCCTGTGCCCCCCACCTCCCCAAAGTGTCCCCCTGTGCCCCCCACCTCCCCAAAGTGCCCCCCTGTGCCCTCCACCCCCCACAGTGACCCCCTGTGCCCCACCACCTCCCCACAGTGACCCCCACCTCCCCACAGTGTCCCCCTGTGCCCCCCACCTCCCCAAAGTGTCCCCCTGTGCCCCCCACCTCCCCAAAGTGCCCCCCTGTGCCCTCCACCCCCCACAGTGACCCCCTGTGCCCCACCACCTCCCCACAGTGACCCCCACCTCCCCACAGTGTCCCCCTGTGCCCCCCACCTCCCCACAGTGACCCCCACCTCCCCACAGTGTCCCCCTGTGCCCCCCACCTCCCCAAAGTGTCCCCCTGTGCCCCCCACCTCCCCACAGTGCCCCCTGTGCCCTCCACCCCCCACAGTGACCCCCTGTGCCCCCCACCTCCCCACAGTGACCCCCACCTCCCCACAGTGTCCCCCTGTGCCCCCCACCTCCCCACAGTGACCCCCTGTGCCCCCACCTCCCCACAGTGCCCCCCTGTGCTCCCCACAGTGCCCTCCACCTCCCCACAGTGTCCCCCTGTACCCCCCACCTCCCTACAGTGTCCCCCTGTGCCCCCCACCTCCCCACAGTGTCCCCCTGTGCCACCCACAGTGTCCCCCTGTGCCCCCCACCTCCCCACAGTGTCCCCCTGTGCCCTCCACCTCCCCACAGTGTCCCCCTGTGCCCTCCACCTCCCCACAGTGTCCCCCTGTGCCCCCCACCTCCCCACAGTGACCCCAACCTCCCCACAGTGACCCCCTGTGCCCCCCACCTCCCCACAGTGATCCCCTATGCCCCCCCACCTCCCCACAGTGTCCCCCTGTGCCCCCCACCTCCCCACAGTGTCCCCATGTGCCCCCCACCTCCCCACAGTGCCCCCCACCTCCCCCCTCCCCACAGTGCCCCCCTGTGCCCTCCACCTCCCCACAGTGTCCCCCTGTGCCCTCACCTCCCCACAGTGCCCCCCTGTGCCCCCCCACCTCCCCACAGTGTCCCCATGTGCCCACCACCTCCCCACAGTGCCCCCTTGTGCCCCCCACTTCCCCCCTCCCCACAGTGCCCCCCTGTGCCCTCACCTCCCCACAGTGTCCCCCTGTGCACTCCACCTCCCCACAGTGTCCCCCTGTGCCCTCCACCCCCCCACAGTGTCCCCCTGTGCCCTCCACCCCCCCACAGTGTCTCCCTGTGCCCTCCACCCCCCCCCCCACAGTGTCTCCCTGTGCCCCCACCTCCCCACAGTGTCCCCCTGTGCCCCCCACAGTGCCCCCCTGTGCCCTCCACCTCCCCCCTCCCCACAGTGCCCCCCTGTGCCCTCCACCCCCCCCACAGTGTCCCCCTGTGCCCCCCACCTCCCCACAGTGCCCTCCACCCCCCCCCCAGTGTCCCCACAGTGCCCTCCACCCCCCCAGTGTCCCCCTGTGCCCTCCACCTCCCCACAGTGTCCCCCTGTGCCCCCACCTCCCCACAGTGCCCCCTGTGCCCCCCACCTCCCCACAGTGCCCCCCTGTGCCCTCCACCTCCCCCCCACAGTGCCCTCCACCCCCCCCCCCACAGTGTCCCCCTGTGCCCCCCACCTCCCCACAGTGTCCCCCTGTTCCCTCCACCTCCCCACAGTATCCCCCTGTGCCCTTCACCCCCCACAGTGTCCCCCTGTGTCTTCCATCCCCCCCCCATGGTGTCTCCCTGTGCCACTCACACACAGTGTCCCCCTGTGCCCTCCACCCACCTACAGTGTCCCCCTGTGCCCTCCAACCCCCCCCCCCATGGTGTCTCCCTGTGTCCTCCACCCCCACTGTGTCGCCTTCCCCCTGATGGCTACCCTGAAAGACACTGTGTTAAGTCTGGAGGATCCCAGTGCTGTACTGTGTGCCCTGTGTTTTAGTTTGTGCCCTGCTATTTGCCCTACTGCGTGTCCCATGGCCTGTGATGTGCCCTGCTAGTGTACCCCCTTATGTGCCCTACTCTGTGCCCCTTGCCCTGTGATGTGCCTTGTGATGTGCCCTGCTGTGTACCGCCTGTTGTGCTCTACTGTGTGCCCTGTAATGTGCTCTACTGTGTGCCCCATGCCCTGGGATGTGTGCCCTGATGTGTACCGCCTGTGTCCTGTTCCCAAGGATGTGCCCTACTGTGTGCCCTGCTGTGTGCCCTATTTGCCACATGCCCTGTGATCTGCGGCACGCTCCCTGCTGTGTATCTCCTGATGTGCTCTGTGATGTGCCCCGCTGTGTACCCACTGATGTGCCCTGTACCCTCTGTGATGCACCATGCTGTGCTCAATAATGTGCCCTGATGTGTACAGCATAATAAACCCTGCTGGGTGCCCCATTATGTGTCCTGTGATGTGCCCTACTGTGTGCCCCATGCCCTGTGCCCCATGATGTGCCCCGTGCTCTGCTGTGTGCCATGTGATGTGCCTTACTGTGTGCCCCATGTAAGTGGGGCTTTGTGTAGGTGCGGCTTGCATGTGGGCGGAGACACAGGGGGCCCCATGATCTTCTATTGCCCGGGGGCCCCATGAGTTGTCAGTCCACCCCTGGTAGAAGCAACAATGTTGCAAAGGAAAGTTTATTTCAGAGAAAGATACATTTCATCTCAACATTAAAAGGATTTAGTTGGGAAAGTTACAATTGTACCATAAGAATCAATGGCTAAAACTTGCATTGGACTAAAATAGCGCCAATTTTCACTCCCAAAAAATGCTTTTTAACACAGCGCTCATTCTGGTATTTACTATAGCGCCCTGTAAAAAAGACATTGGAGCTAAAATGAGAGCTATTTTCAGGTTTGAGCATGCTCAGTTGTGTTATCACCTAGCTGTACAAAAACAGGGAATTTATCTCTTCTCAGACTTTTAAAGATATTTTAGTGTAGGAATCACTTTTTCACACAGTTTAAAAGCAGATTATCTTTAAATAATATACCGCATATTTCAGTACTATTTAGGCAATTATATCATGCTCTAAACATTATTTCCATGTGCATTACTCCAGGTTTTAGCAGAGTAAGGGTTTGGGGCTATTTGGTTTCAGGGAACTATAGTAAGCTTGATTTTGGAAGTATTTTTTTACCAGCGCTATAGTGAATACCGTTTTAGCACTAATTACCGCGATTATCGCTAATTAGCGGTAATTAGCGCTGCAGCGCTATAGTAAATGACCCCCTATGTGTGCACCATCCCTACCGTGAAACATGTTGGTGGCAGCATCATGGTGTGGGGATACTTTTCTTCAGCAAGGACAGGGAAGCTGGTCAGAGTTGAAGGCAAGATGGATGGAACCAAATACAGGGCAATCTTAGAAGAAAACCTGTAATGCTGCGTACACACGAGCGGACTTCTCATCGGACTGAACTCCGAAGGACTTTTTGATGGAGTTCCGACGAAATGGACTTACCTACACACGCTCCCACCAAAGTCTGATCGTTTCGAACGTAATGACGTACGACCGGACTAGAAAAGGAAGTTCAATAGCCAGTAGCCAATAGCTGCCTTTGCGTCGTTTTCGGTCCGTCTGACTAGCATATAGATGAACTTTTTTTCGATAGGTATCGAGTTTGTTGGAAAAACATGTTCTATTTCTAGGTCCGTCAGATTTTTCAACAAAAAAGGCCTAAAGAAGCCCACACACGATCGGAATGTCCGACGGATTCGTTCCGCCGGACCTTTTCTGCCGGAAAGTCCGGTCGTGTGTACGCGGCATTAGAGTGTGCAAAAGACTTGAGACTGGGGCGGAGGTTCACCTTCCAGCAGGACAACGACCCTAAACATACAGCCAGAGCTACAATGGAATGGTTTAGATCAAAGCATATTCATGCAATAGAATGGCCCAGTCACAGTGCAGACCTAAATCCAATTGAGACTTGAAAATTGCTGTTTACAGACGCTCTCCATCCAATCTAACAGAGCTTGAGCTATTTTGCAAGGAAGAATGGGCAAAAATTATGTGTTGATCTATCACATAAAAACCCAATAAAATAAATTTACAATTTTGCTTGTAACATGACAAAATGTGGAAAATGTCAAGGGGTATGAATACTTTTTCAAGGCACTGTATGCTAGTGGAGGTCTTCGACAAAGATTCTGTCAGGTTTCTTAGGTCTCCAGATAACAGACAAAGGGAAGTTTGATGGACTGGTGAACCACAGCATTTTCTGGGTGGAAAACAGAATCCCTAAGCAGGTAAGCTAAAGTAAAATCTAATTTTTAGGTTTGACTGGAGTCAAATGAATGTTAACCCCATCTTTAAAAAAAACAAAAAACAAAACACTGTAATATTCTAATGTAAGGCAAAATTTTTTAATAAAACAAATGGAAGCCATTGTAAACACCAACTATGTACGAGTGGTCACATGACCACTGTTAATAATGGCATATCAGGCTCCAAAGGATATGGTAGAAACTCTTTGTGACAAATGGCAGTTTCTCCCGATGCCATTTATCCGCTGTCACTCAAACAGTACGGGGGGGGGGGGTCAGCAGCAGTCCAAGGGGTGTACAGGCATGGTGTGCATAGTCATGGTGTCCTGTAGATTCCAAAGAGAAGGGAGAGTGTGACAATATGTGACAATCTGCAGATTTATTTTTCTGATGTCATATATGCCAGTTACTGTCACGGTCTATCAAAATTTGCAAGGTTAGATCGAGGGGGGGGGGAATCAGCAGTCTTACTATAGGAGTAGAGGTATACCCTGTGTAGGCACAGCATCCTGTAGTTCTCAATTGGAAGGCAGAGATGAAAACTGACCATGCCAGAATAGATACAGTATATTTCTATGCTTGGCACGGTCAGATTGCCACAGGGCAAAATGGAGACTGGGAGGATTACCACATATTTTACAAGGAAAAAAAGTGAGCAGGTTACATTTAGATGTATCGAAAGCAAATAAAAGTGATTTCATGGGAGACATGGCATCCCTTAAGGTGCGAAGTCTAAAGGCTAGCTGATGGTAGAAATAGATTTTGCTGTGTACTGAACTTGGGTCGCTGCCTCCAGGTTCACCCTAATCTAGGTGGAGGAGAGACCCCTACCAGATAAGGCAGAGGGAAAGGGTGGCTTGGAAAGAACTGACCTTCAGATATGAGCGGTAAACAAAAGATGAGCCTTGGGGTCAGGACAGGCAGTAGACAAGAGTAAACAAGGAGACGAGCCATGGGTGAGGACAGGCACCAGACAGGAGTAAACAAAGAGATGAGCCATGGGTCAGGACAGGCAGTAGACAGGTGTAAACAAGGAGACAAGCCATGGGCCAGGACAGGCAGCAGACAGGAGTAAACACGGAGACAAGCCATTGGTCAGAACGGGCAGCAGACAGGAGTAAACAAGGAGACAAGCCATGGGTCAGGGCAGGCAGCAGACAGGAGTAAACAAGGAGACAAGCCATGGGTCAGAACAGGCAGCAGACAGGAGTAAACAAGGAGACAAGCCATGGGTAAGGACAGGCAGCAGACAGGAGTAAACAAGGAGACAAGCCATGGGTCAGAACAGGCAGCAGACAGGAGTAAACAAGGAGACAAGCCATGGGTCAGAACAGGCAGCAGACAGGAGTAAACAAGAAGACAAGCCATGGGTCAGAACAGGCAGCAGACAGGAGTAAACAAGGAGACAAGCCATGGGTCAGGACAGACAGCAGACAGGAGTAAACAAGGAGACAAGCCATGGGTCAGGACAGGCAGCAGACAGGAGTAAACAAGGAGACAAGCCATGGGTCAGGACAGGCAAGAGACAGAATCCAAAGAGGGTAACTGAGATCAATGCACAAGAATACAATCCAAGGAATCAGAAACGGAATCAGAGGAAAGAGGCCAACAAAAACTGTTGCTTGAGCACTTAACACTGAAAGGCAGAAGCCTTAAATAGACATGGGTCCTTGATGGAGTCATCAGCCATGCTGCTGCCCAAGAAACCCAGAAGGCCTGAGAGTGAGGGAGCCTGGCCATGAGAGAACCAGGAAAGTAAGTGACATGAGAAGCCTACATAAAAAAAACACACATATATTTAGGTGTATGATACACTTTAGGAAAGCCAAATCCTTCATAAAGGTTTCTTATTTCTACATTGTCTTATGTCCGTGTCCTTTTTTTGGCTTTGTCGTATGGCACACTGTTCCGGCAGTCTCGTTTTTGTGAAGATATGAAGATTAAACCTGCGGAGATGACACAGATTGCAACTAATGAACATCAAGGTTAATTGTGAAGAACGCTTGGCGGTTCCAGGTATAAATCATTCACTAATGATGTGACCTGATTGCCGTTATTGTTGACGACGATACCTAACGAGCTTCTGCTTTTTGTCGACTCAGCACCTTTTCATTTTCAGACTTTCCTAAAATACACAGTAAACTTCAGCGCTTCTTCAGAGCTTTCTGCTCCGTGGCTTTGCTTAACTCACTGGGGAAAAGGGACTGGAAAGTAAATGTTTTACTGAAAAGTTTACAGATCAGAGATGATAAATCCCAGCTGGCCTTAAAGGGTCCTTCTAATGTTTATTCTTACCATATTCAGTTGAGGTTTAAGATGAGACAATCCATTGATCTGCTCTAGTTTTAAGATGAGACAATCCATTGAGCTGCTCTAGGATCTACCAATCTACGGTTGGATTTCCATTTCTATACTTAGCAACATTTCAGTCCCAGTTTCCAGCATAAAGTTCCACCCACAGCCCAACTGAGGTCCACCAAGATCCATTCCTCTTACAGGGGTGGCTTGCCCAAGCCCCAACTCTTATTATTTGTGGACTACCTACAGTATGTATGGCCCCCAATCAGTCAAATTAATGCATACCAAGTTACTGGGCATCATCAGGACTGATGTCCAAGACGTAAAACCGGCCCAACAAATCCAAAACAGCCTCCAGTATAAGATATCAAAACCCAAATCTAAACTCCCGTGGGATGGAAGAACTGGCCTTACCAGGTCATGCCTTCATTTAAAGTCCCGAAAACCAGTTTTGCTATTAAAACCCAAATCTAGACATGTTTTAAAATTTTTGGTAAGAATGGGAAAGGGATAAAGCCCCTTTCAAGCTTTTATTATTGTCTCTACCCCCAAAAAGGAGGCTTTTCCTGACTTCCTTTGAAGCGATTTGAAGGGTTCCTTTGCCACAAATGGGGTGTGACTTGTCATGCGACTTTGAACTGTCAAGTTGCATGACAAGTTGCACCGGTGTGAACCAGGGCTAAGTGATGAGAGATCTCTTCAGTGAGGATGCAGATTGCAACAAACACTTACTTTCAGTAACTTATTAATAATAATAATAATAATAATAATAAGAAGAAGAAGAAGAAGAAGAAGAAGAATATTTAAATTCTGTCCCCGTGACAACCTCTGCTCTCAATCCATTTGATGTTGTCACAGGAATAGAATGTGGGTGGGAATAACCCTAAGGGAGTCATCAACAGCTATAAAATCTTGACATAAACATTTTCTCTTTCAATGTCTATCCATAACTAAACAAAATGGGTTTTGGTTGGAGTTGGGCTTTGATATGCCCTGAAAATAATTATATTCTGACCCCAAGGCTCCATGGTGATTGAATTCCATAGGTTCCGTATTTGCCAGGACTTGCCTTGCATGGAGTTTGCATTAAATATTTTACATTAGTAGTAAGCAACCTCAATATCTGTGATAAGCTATGCATATCTGCCTAGGTTTCAATTCTAATTTCTTTAGGGCCATTGTCACAAGGCTTTGGGCTTAGGTCAAGAAGAGTGTGCCCTCCACTATTCATAATTACTAGACATGTGCAGAACGAAAACATTTGTTAAGTTTCGATTCGTTATTTACATAAATTAGTTTAGTTAAATTCGTTCGACCCGTTCAATTCAATTACGGAATTCGTTTTGTTTATTCGTATTCAAATCGATTTGAATTTTTAGAATTTGGATTTGAATTGATTTGAATTTGTTTTCTGAATCGAATTTGAAAAGTTTTCCAATTTCCAAAGAGAAAAAAATAGAATAGAAAATAAAGGAATAGAATAGAAAAAATATATATAAAAGAGAAGAAAAGAATATAACAGAAAAAAGAATAATAGAATATAATAGAGTAAAACAGAACAAAATAGAATAGAAAAAAAAGAACAGAATAGAATGGAATAGAATAGAAATGAATAGAATGGAATAAGAAAAGAATACAATAAAAAAGTAAGAATATAACCATCTTCTGGAATTCAAATTGAAAAGAATAGAATAGAAAATAATATAATTCAAAATACAATAGAATAGAAATTCGAATTTGAATAGAATAGAAAAGAATAGATTAGAATAGAATAGAAAATAACAAAATAGTATAAAAAAACTAGAATAGAGGGAAAATAATATAACTATCTTACTATTCTAATCTATTCTTTTCTATTCTATTCAAATTCAAGTTGATTTCATTAGAATTTTGGGAAATGGTTATATTCTTTCTATTCTATTCTAATGTTTTTTGAATTCTATTCTTTTTTGTTTGTTCTATTCTATTCTATTATTTACTATTCTATTATTTTATTTCCTATCCTATTCTATGCTTTTATATTCAATTTCAAATTTATTCTATTTGACATTCTAATTTCAGAAGATGGTTATAGTCTTTCTATTTTATTCTATTCTATTTTCTTTATTATACTATTCTGTAATTTTCTATTCTATTTTATTATTTTCTATTCTATTCAAATTGGATTTGATTTAATTCTATACTTTTCTTTTTTTTGTTCTATTCTTTTCTTTTATATTTTGTTCTGTTTTACTCTATTATATTATATTTGTTTAATTGCTGTTATATTATTTTCTATTCTACTCAATTTTTTTCTATTATATTTCTTTATTTTCTATTCTATTTTATTCTCTTTGGAAATTGGAAAACAATTTGAATTCCAAAACTATTCGAATAACATTTGAATCGATTTGAATTCTGCCCAAATTTTTTTTTTTGTTATTTTGTATTCGTTTAAATTCGGTACTATTTTAATTAGGAAATTCGAATATATCCAAATTTCCAAAAAAAATAAAATTTGCCTGAATTTCAATTCAGAACGAAAAATCACCACTCTGCTGCATGTTGTAGGTGATCTGTATCATAAAAAAAGGACCCTGTCCCAGCTCCTTGGCTAACAAAATAATAATATTTCAATGACTAATAAGTTCTTCTTGATTTTTTACATCACATGCTTTGGATGCCTGCCCGTGAGTAACTCGGAAACGCACCTGACTGTGCACTAATCTGCAGATGTCAGACAGAAACTCGACAGATAGAAAGTGTGGAGAGGAACTGAATTTTTAGAGATTCTATTCTAAAGTGTTTATAAACTTGCATGTAAGTGTGATCTGCCTAATTTTTTTGTTACAGCATTATTGTTGTGTATTAAAATCCCACTCCACATTTGTGATTCTACTTTAAAATGTTTTTGTGGCATTCTACACCCATAAAAAGTTTAGTGAAGTACATGCAGTTTTTTTTGTCCTTCTGACCTGCTGCTACTTTCCTACTTCCATCCTGTGTAAGCACAGGTACAGTGTTTATAAACATTCTTTAGATGTGAGATAGAGACACAAAGTAGCATTGTTTATAAACATTGATCAGACAAGAGATAGAGAGATACAAAGTAACATTGTTTATAAACATTCTTTAGATGTGAGATAGAGAGATACAAAGTAACACTGTTTATCAACATTGATCAGACAGGAGATAGAGAGATACAAAGTAGCATTGTTTATAAACACTGATCAGACAGAAGATAGAGAGATACAAAGTAACATTGTTTAAAAACATTGATCAGACTGGAGATAGAGAGATATAAGGTAACATTGTTTTTAAACATTGATCAGACGGGAGATAGAGAGATACAAAGTAACATTGTTTATAAATCCAACACAGAGATACACCACTCTGAACAGTAAAAGCCAAAAGTGGAATGATTGACGGCACACCCAATCCAGGTGCTCTGGCTCAGGATGTCCCTCCTGCATCCAATAACGTTATCACAAATTTACAACCGTGGGAGAGCTGGCACTTCTGCAGATTCAGTCTTAAATCTTTATTTCCATATGAGCATGTTAAAAAAATGAACCTGGCGCGTTTCGGCACAAGTTTTGTTCACAGCTCAATCAAACATGAAAAACACAACATATATGTATACATATACAGATAAAAGAATAGTATAGTCCACACCCTCCAATTAGATGATGTCATTGATTGGAATAGATGGGGAAACACCGCTGTATACTTCCCCAGGGAGTGCAAGACACACTATGTTAGCATAGAAAAATACTGGGTAAGCAAATTGGATCTATAGAAAACAAAAAAGTAGATATTTTCAAAAAAATTAATAAAATAAAACATCAAATCTAGCACAAAATACCTTTTATAACACCTTTTATAATAAATATCTAACAGAGGAAAAGGTCAACATCATGTCTACAATTCATACCAGATGGTATCCTGGTGTGAAGGTTACAAATCCACCAAACCTCACTCTCGAGAAGCTTGCGATAAATATCACCACCTCGAGGTGGATTCTTAACCT
This sequence comes from Lithobates clamitans, assembly GCA_037952925.1. NCBI lineage: Eukaryota > Metazoa > Chordata > Amphibia > Anura > Ranidae > Lithobates > Lithobates clamitans. The sequence goes on from JBBGZY010000739.1 coordinate 131,858, forward strand.
TTTCTAAACCATAAAAAACACAAAGATGACATGTAGCCCAAATGGTGATGTTTAAAATGCTTGGACACATTAGACAGACCTTTTTCTGACGTATAGGAGGAGCCATGTTAGTGCTCGCTTATCCTTGTCCTTAATGGTCTCCTAGTACATCCTACATACTGTAATAGACAAGAGGTACATTCCACTGTATACACTACATTACTGGTCCCACAATTAATGTAGTCACGTACTGCAAAGTTTTTTCCAGTAGAATACGATCGCACAACACCAGGCTTTTTGGAGTGTATTCTGCAAAGCCTACAGGTGTTGACACCGCCATGACACCACCACGGGCGTAGGATCCTCGGGTGTGCAACCATGTTTTCCGGTGACTCCCTGACTGAACAAAACTTGGAGAAAGGATGTCCTCCAGGATGGACTACACTGGACCACACTATTCTTTTATCTGTATTTGTATATTAAGGTTGTCCCGATACCACATTTATAAGACCGAGTACAAGTACTGATAATTTTTTTTCAAGTACTCGCCGATACTTTTTTTGTCATGTGACAGTTTTCAAAGCACAATACAGACCATCACTGATAGATGGCACTGACTGATGGGCACTGACTGATAGCTGGCACTGATAGATGGCACTGACTGATGGGCACTGACTGATGGGTGGCACTGATAGATGGCACTGATAGATGGCACTGACTGATGGCTGGCACTGATAGATGGCACTGACTGATGGGCACTGACTGATGGGCACTGACTGATGGGTGGCACTGATAGATGGCACTGACTGATGGCTGGCACTGATAGATGGCACTGACTGATGGGCACTGACTGACGGCTGGCACTGATAGATGGGCACTGACTGATGGACACTGACTGACGGCTGGCACTGATAGATGGGCACTGACTGATGGCTGGCAATGATAGATGGCACTGACTGAGAGACACTGATAGATGGCACTGACTGACGGCTGGCACTGATAGATGGCACTGACTGATGGGCACTGACTGATGGCTGGCACTGATAGATGGCACTGACTGGTGGGCACTGATAGGTGGCACTGACAGGTGCACTTATGGGCACTGATAGGTGGCACTTTTGGGCCCTGATGGGAAGGCACTGAAATGCAGCAATAAATGACATGAGACGAGAGAAAAGGATTTATTTTGCAATGCTATTCTGCTTGCAACGCCCATCTTGGTACACCTTGCACTCGGCCGCAGTAAGCAGCAGACATCTTGTTACACCCAGCCCAAACCACATGGGCTAGGTGTAATAAGAAAGTGTGGAGAGGAACTGAATTTTTAGAGATTCTATTCTAAAGTGTTTATAAAATTTGCATGTTAATGTGATCTGCCTAAGATGGGCGTCGGAACATCACTTCCTTCACCGAATGTGACGGCTCCGGTCACTGATTCCGATGGAAAATGCGGCTGCGCCCTGCACCCCTGCCAGCTTGCCTAGTTCCACTGCTTGAGGACTCGCTCTCCGCTCCAACCGCTGACTCCGCCCCCTGACTTCCAGTTGCGCTCAGCAACGCCGCCTCTCCCAGCTATCGGATTAGGCATTGGGAGCATTTGCGCAAGTACTTGTTTACAAATGCTTAGTATCGGCACTAGTATCGGTATCGGGACAACCCTAATGTATATATATCTTGTGTTTTTCATGTTTGATTGAGCTGTGAACAAGGCTTGTGCCGAAATGCGTGATATGGAAATAAAGATTTAAGAAGTCCTGGCTAACATTGTTTATAAACATTGATCAGACAAGAGATAGAGAGATACAAAGTAACATTGTTTATAAACATTGTTCAGACAGGAGATAGATACAAAGTAACATTGTTTATAAACATTGTTCAGACAGGAGATAGAGAGATGCAAATTAACATTGTTTATAAACATTGTTCAGACAGGAGACACAGAGATACAAAGTAACATTGTTTATAAACATTGTTCAGACAGGAGATAGAGAGATGCAAAGTAACATTATTTATAAACATTGTTTAGCCTTGGTTCACACTGATGCTACATAGGATCTGTCCTGTGAGACCCCAAGTCAGTTGACATGTGAAATTTAAGGTTTCCCTATGAGAGCTGTCTTAACTGATGCTACACAAGTTTGTCTGACTTTAGAAGTGGTTCCTGCACTACTTTGGTCCGACTTTGATACAACTTCAGTGCCACAGAGTGTAAAAAGTCACATCAAAGTCGTATTAAAGTCGTACTCCAAAATTGCACTGAAAGTCGTGTGACTTTGGAGTTGGGTTAGTGCAAACTAAGCCTTAGACAGGAGATAGAAAGATACAAATTAACATGGATTATAAACATTGTTCAGGCAGCAGATAGAGAGGTACAATGTAACAATGATGATGTAAACATCCCTTGCGATAACAATTCAACATGACAGGTCCTCTTTATAGAGAGATCTGGGTTCTATAAGACCCCAAATCTCTTCTCTACCTTTAAAAGCAAAAGGTCAAAAAAAATATTTTTTATCTTTAGTTTAAAAAAAAATGCCTTGTTTACAAGTGACGTCATGCAAGTGGGTCCTCCTAGGCCATAGAGATGAGTGGAGACCGTCTTTCCTTTGCTGATCTCTGTAACCAGCCAGCGTCAGATCGGCTCCTGGAGCTACCGATCAGCCCAAGAACCACTAGAAAGTATCGGGAAGGGTCGCTTCTAAAAGTGATCCAGCAGCAAATCTGCCACTCGGATCACTTTTATCAGAAAAAACGGCGCCTGAGGAAAAAAAAAGTAATACCGGGCTTCTGGCATCTAGCTGCAGCCATAACTTCGGTATTAAATGTCAAAGTCATGACGTATTTTCCCCAGCTAGGCGGTTGGCAAGTGGATATTAGAGAATTTTTATTTTAAGTGGAGTATACGTCAGCAAAGAGGAGTTGAACATTTTGGCTAAGGGGTTAAAATATGCCCCTAAAATAAAAATTTGGATAATTTCAAAGCGTATATTAACATCCAAAAATATGTAACCCTTTCTTTGAAAGAATATTTTTTGTCAAACCCAATGGTGGAGAAACGCGTAAATTGTTACAGTGTTTGTATCTTATTTATTCATAACCCTTTCCTGCCCAGCCCTGGTGTTCCTAGAACTGGGGTTCATGTGCCCGAAAAGGGGTGCAGGACAGACAGACGTTCTAATCAAAGACCACCATGTTTGGATCACCATCCGAAATAAGAGCCGCAACGCCAACGGTAGTTCCAATTTTCCTTGATGCGTTTCACCGCTCCCATCTTGAGAGCTTTTTATGCATAGTGGTTTAAAAGCTCTCGAGATGGGAGCGGTGAAACACATCAAAGAAAATCGGAACTACCGTTGGCGTTGCGGCTCTTATTTCGGATGGTGAGCCAAACATGGTGGTCTTTGATTAGAACGTCTGTCTGTCCTGCACCCCTTTTCGGGCACATGAACCCCAGTTCTAGGAACACCAGGGCTGGGCAGGAAAGGGTTAGCATTAAATCAGATACAAACACTGTGACAATTGTCCTACAGTGTGGAAGGTTTGCTTTTCTTCTCGCACTGACGGCAGCATTTTCCTCGCATTGTGAAAGGTGTCAAATGTCTTAAACCTGTCTCGTATGTCTCACGCCAGCTTGCTGTAAAGAGCTGACTGAGGCAATCACTTGGCATTCTTTACCTGAACAAAATGCTTATTTTGGCTTCCTACAAGTTTTAATGTTATTTAAAAGATTCGAGATTACAGTTTGGAAAAATAATAAATAAACCGGTCTTATGCTTTTCCGTAAAAGCTAATTTTGTACAATGAAGACTAAAGATAGAAAGGCAATAATAAAGTGGTTCTAAAGATAAAATGTTTTTTACCTTAAAGCGAAAATCCAACCAAAAGCGGAAGCATTTTTTCGGGGGGGGGGGGGATGTTGGGATGCGGGTACGTGTTTTTGATAGGTATCTGTCCCCATTTCTGAGAGATCTCGCTGCGAAATCACTCGGAAGTTCAGCCACCCCTCCTCCTCCCCCCCCCCCCCGCCGGGCCAATCAAAAAGCGCAGAGCGCTTCGCGCATGCGCAGTAGCTTCCCTTTTTGGTCTCCCTTACGAGCAATGGCGGCGGCAGCACCCGAGAGCCAATGAAAACATCAGCTGGGGCGCCGGCATCACTGGATTCCAGGATCAGTAAATGTTCTAATATTGAGGCTCCATGCACACTGGGCTTAAAAAAATGTCTGGTCTCTTGGCAGGGCCGTCTTTAAGTAAGTACAAAAGGGGCAGCTGCCCTGGGCCCCATCAATGTTGTGGGGTCCAAAGCAGCTGCCTCATACTTGCCAACTATCCCAGTTTAAATTCCCTTGTCCCTTGAAGTTTTAGTCCCGTGCTGTGTCCCGATATCTCAGTGTGAAGTTCTGTTACTAATGCTGCCCAGCTCTGCCTTTTGCCGTGTACAGATGACTTACCTGCAGACCCCGTGTTTACATGTAAATAACCGGCACTGATATGTAAATAGCAGTGGCATTAATATGTAAATAGCCACGGACCAACGCCATTGATTTGTAAATAGATGCGGCATACATATGTATATCATGACCCCCGAGGTCATATCCACCATCACTTCTGCTGAATGCTGCCCACTGGGGGGGGTAAAGCAGCATGCTTGAAAGTCTTGCCTACAACTGTGGTCATTAAGCCTACCATCAGCCTGTTGTGCAAAAGTAAGCAAATTGGAGGTGGAAGCCTTTTTCAAAATAACATTCTGCCACAGCACTGTGAATTTTGGTGCATGTAAATACGCACATCTCAGCCGATGGGTGAGGGTATCATTAACAATTAATGGCACTTCTGTGTATCTGCTAAAGGGCAGCACATTTTTTAGTGTCAGGAAAGCGATTTTACATTGGTGGCCAGTGTACATTTTCCTTTACATTGGTGGGCAGTGTACATTTTCCTTTACATCGGTGGCCAGTGTACATTTTCCTTTACATTGGTGGTCAGTGTACATTTTCCTTTACATTGGTGGTAAGTGCAGAATTGCCCTTAAATTGGTGGTTAGTGTAAGTCCCCCCTAACATTGGTGGTCAGTGTAGAAGTGTCACCTTACATTGGTGGTCAGTACAAATCTCCTCGACGATGGTTGTCTGTGTAAACTCCCCCTTACATGGAGATCATTGTATATTCCCCCTTACACTGGTGGTTGGTGTAAATGCTCCTATTACATTGGTATCAATGTAGAAATCCCTCTATATTGGTGGGTGGCATAAAATCCCCCATTACATTGGTGGTCAGTGTAAATCCCCCCTTACATTGGTGGTCAGTGTAAATCCCCCCTTACATTGGTGGTCAGTGTAAATCGCCCCTTACATTGGTGGCCCCTTATATACTCGCCAAAGAATTCCAGCTTTGCTCTACATGATTCAGAATTTGCCACAGAGTATTGCCTCCTAACTAGTCCTATCATCCCACCACTACCACTGATTCCATCAACCCCCCAGCATTGCCACTGATCACACCCCCCTCCTCCTAGCAAATAATCAGTGAGCCATAATATGTGCTGTAGCCTCTAGCAGCCAGTCAGTGGGCGGTAATGATACACTGTAACCTCTGGCAACCAATTGCAATCATTGCCTGATCTGATTCAGTAAACTGATTTTGAGTCTAGCTGTTATTTATTGTATGTCTTAGAGCAGGTGGAGAGCGAAATGACATGGAAGGAGGGCCCAAGAAAATGTTTGCCCAGGGTCCAATCAATATTAACCACTTAAAGACCGAGCCTCTTTCTGAGATTTGTTGTTTACAGGTTAAAAGCAGTTTTTTTGCTAGAAATTGACTTAGAACCCCCAAACATTATACATTTTTTTTTCTAACACCCTAGAGAATAAAATGGCGGTCGTTGAAATACTTTCTGCCACACCGTATTTGCGCAGCGGTCTTACAAGCGCACTTTTTTTTTGAAAATTTACACTTTTTACAGTATGTGTAGCTGCTGACTTAAAATTGTTTGCTTGGGGGGGGGGTGAATGCCTCTTTAATGCATACTCAAAAGAGAAGTATGGGTTTGTTTCTTTAAAAATCATACTTACCTAGGTGGATGCAGCATCGATCCAATGCTGCATCTGTCCCCTGCCGTCTCTAAGGGTGGGAACTGAGCGATCAAACACCGCTGATCACTCAGTTCTCAGTGCTCTGTGAGCAGAAAGCTGGTGACTGTCAGTCACCAGTTTTTTCCCGTACCCCCCCACACACACACTGCTCTCATTGGAGCGCTAGGCTGTGGAGGTGGCATGGGCGGCTGGCCCTCCCTCCACAGCCCAGTGCAGGCGTTCACATCTGCGTGCGAATGGCATATTCGCGTGCCTGTGCCGGGCAAGACGAGCACCTGCGGGGCCGCACCTGCTCATGCAAATCAGCCTTTGCCTTGGAATTTCGGCTGCACTTTGGCCAGAGCGTCCCTGACACAGGGTTTACATTTGAGGGCACCCAATCTTCTGTGCCCTTTGACCGTCCGAATGGTGGGCACTATCTATTCAGTCACTGCAGGGAGGTCTGTAGAGCCGCGAGTGGAGGACTGGTAATGTTTTCACAAAAAATGGTAAAAACAGTATATTCAGAATTTCTGTCAAATACAATTCAGTTGCGATAAAGTGGATTTGTCCTGAGATATATGTTCTCATGATAGGTGAGGCATGCTCAGTAATGTGCCAATGTAATCCATGTAGGTACATTATTTATTACCTCTCAAGGAGATCACAGAACTCCCTCTGATAACTAATTCATCTGCTTTTTTCTCTAGAAGAATGGTGGCAGAACATCATTAAAATACTAAAAGTAGAAGAAAAGCCTTAGTCTTATGCACGCGATTGGAATCTCCGACAGCAAATGTTCGATGTGAGCTTGTTATCGGAAATTCTGACCATGTGTAAGCTCCATCGGACATTTGCTGTCGGAATTCCAGAAAACAGATGTTTTAGATCTGGATCTCAAATTTTACGACAACAAAATCCGTTGTCGTAAATTCCGAGCGTGTGTAGACAATTCCGACGCACAAAATTCCACGCATGCTCTGAATCAAGCAGAAGAGCCGCACTGGCTATTGAACTTCATTTTTCTCGGCTCGTTGTACGTGTTGTACAACAGCGCGTTCTTGGCGATCGGAATTTCTGACAGCATTTGTGCGACCGTGTGTATGCAAGACATGTTTGAGCCAACATCCATCGGAAAAAAATCCACGGTTTGGTCGTCAGAAATTCCGATCGTCTGTAAGAGGCATAACACTTCTTAAAAATGTCCCCCCCCCCCCCCACTTCTATCTACCCTGCCTAACCTGTATTAAAAAAGATTTGTGTACCTTTTTAATCTGGCCCAGTCACATGATCCTGCAGCTCCGGCTCAGTGAGCTCTCAACAATGGCCCAGAATTCCAGGAGCCGCAATGTCACCCAAAGGCTCCCGTGGGCCAGCCATTGTCACTGCTTCCTCCTCTTCACTGCAGCATCCGCTCACTGAGAAATCAATATTTATTCTGCACTGGCCAATTACTGAGGGGGACAATTATTAGGAGAGACTTTCTGCAAGGGTCCTCTTCCACCCAGGCTTTGTCTGGAGAAGATGAAGAGATGGAAGGTCATTGCCTCCCGGGGCTTGCATGGAGATGATGTAGTGGAGGAAGGTCATTGCCTCCCAAGCTGTACCTCAAGAGGATGTAGTGGTGAAAGGTCATTGCCTCCCATGCTTTCCCTGGAAAGGATGTAGTGGTGGATGGTTGTTGCCTCTCAGGTTTTGCTTGGAGAGGATGTAGTGGTGGAAGGTCATTCCCTCCCAGGCTTTGTCTGGAGAGGATGTAGTGATGGAAGGTTGTTGCCTCCCAGCATTTGCTTGGAGAGGATATTGCGGTGGATGGTCATTGCCTCCCAGGCTTTGCCTGAACAGGATGTAGGGGTGGAAGGTTGATGCCTCCCAGGATTTGCTAGGAGAGGATGTAGTGGTGGAAGGTTGTTGCCTCCCAGGATTTGCCTGGAGAGAGTGTAGTTATGCAAAGTCACTGCATCCCAGAATTTGATTGGAGAGGATGTTGTGGTGGAAGGTCATTGCCTCCCATGCTTGGACTGGAGAGGATGTTGTGATGGAAGGTGATTGCCCCTAATTCTTTCCCTTGAGAGTATGTAGTGATGGAAGGTCATTGCCTCCCAGGCTGTTCTTGGATAGGATGTAATGGTGACTGGTCATTGCCTCCCATTCTTTCCCTGGAGAGGATGTAGTGGTGGATGGTTGTTTCGTCCCGGGCTGTGCATGGAGAAGATGTCGTGGTGGAAGGTCTTTGCCTCCCAGGCCTGGGCCTATCCTGTCCTAAACGGGTCTTTGTTAGAAGCCAAGTAAACTGGAATGTAGCCATCTATCTGGAACTACAGAACCTACATTGACCTTTGGCAAAGGCATAAAGAGTTCATTGGCCTTTGGCAGAGATGAAAATACACCGGAAGACAGTAAGAAAGTACCCATCTGAGCCTAAAGAGTTCAGGAAGAAGTCTGCTGAGCAGAGAGGCTATTTTTGTGTATCCTGCAAGAAAAGAATTGAAGATACAAAAATCTGTCTGCAAGTTACCATTGGTGAGTTAGTGAGTGGCTGGGTGTAGCTACAGGGCTGGTCATCAGTAGGAAGGCAGGAGAACCGTTTAAAAAATCCAGCAGCTACTTAGGGGGTCATTGATACACCAATTATCGCAATGACACCTCTTTGGCGGTGTTCACATCTCTCATTTAAAAAAATATTATCATTGCCCCCCGGTGAGATCTTTTTATTATTAGGGTACAAATGGCAACGGGTGTGATACTACTTCCACCCACTCATAGGTCCAAACACAAACTGCTGTTATTTTATAACTCCCGATAAATGAGCATATTGTTCTGGAAGGAGCAGAAGGCCAATTCTTTCTACGTCAATCAGAGAAAGTAATAATTATGACAACACAAAGGAGAGCCGAACAAACAGGGAAAGCGACAGAGCACTCTGTATTCCATTCCCCCCAGCAGGAGGTCCGTACAACATCCCAACACATGTTTTTGTCGGTTTCCTTTCCTGTAAAAACTGGATGCTCATCAGAAGGACATCTGTCTTGATTTGCTTTTATAAACTTCAGTTGAATTAAAAAAAAAAAAAAAAAAACAGTCCCTTTTGAAATATGTTTATCCTTTTTTCTATTAACAATATTATGTTGCCAAATATTTCTAGTATTTTTTTTTATTTTTTTATTTTTTATAGACACATTTCTCTTAAAGCTGACCTGCAGCCTTCCCTTCAGTCTTGCTCAGTTGTAGCGGCTCCTCTAATGGACTGAAATGACTTCCTATGATTTCACTGCACACTGTGAGCTTCTCACAATGAGCATTAGAAGCTGCAGCAAGTCAGATAGAGCCCAGCCTCATTTCCTAGCTGGAGGGCACCCAGCATCATCAAGCTCTTTCCTCTCCAGCCTGACTGTCCCTGGACTGCCCCTTTCATTCATCGGATTTAATTTCTTTCATTCATGGAGATTTGGTATCAACATGCAGGCATTACCTTGGGTGATCTGCATGCAAATACCGCCTGCCTAGGAACATTCACTCTGCAAGACTGAGATCCACCCATTAAGGCATTGTGATATTTGCATAACTCCTCCCAAGAGTCAGCCCACTGTATAAACAAAAAGGAAACAAAGGCGCCGCCATCTAAGTGTAAATTTATTTATTAAATGAACACTAAAAACACAATTAACGTGGACCTTCAGTCATTTTTTCATCTTTCCTTCTATTAAATCTTCTGCACTTGTTGTTTTAAGTTTGGATAGTAAATTTTTTTCTGCCAGTAAATACTTTGTGATGCCCCTGATGACGTCAGTAATGACGAAACGCATAGGGAGGAGCCTGTGACGTGTGACGCGACTTGTATGCCAGCAGTTTGTTTGCTTGTTTTCAACTATGTACATGTGAGTGTAACAACTTTTAACTTTATAATAAATCAAAAGGTTTGGGATGTCTGCACTACGAAGTGTCTTCTTTTCTCTACTGGGTTATTACATTGGTGGATAAGCTGGTTTATCTAATCCCATACTGGTGACGATCTGGCATTGCGAGGCATCCAGGCTTACTGGTGTCTACCTGAAGGAGCTGCTGACTATTATTCCATATACTGCTGAGGAGTGGTTGTTGAACAAATACCTATGCTTGTGATATCTACCTAAGGGTAAGAGGCAGTGTGTTTAGGTGATGGTGGCGGTGTCATTGCAAGCGGATTTCACCAGTTCTTTTACTGCTACGTCACATTTCTTTGGACTTTTACAATGATGTTGTATTTTATTTTATCTCACGCATTGAAAGTTCTTTATAATTAGTTTCACATTGGCGCTACACCATTTTTTACAGTAAATCCCTTATACAGCCCACTTCCTGTTTCTTGTCTGGTCATTAGTCTAGGCTTATGAAATCATGCACATCTCTCTCTCTCATTCTCGTAAGAGTTTGCCAGGAAGGGAGGGGGTGAGTCATAAGAGGGCCAATGAGATCTGCAGAGCTGGAGGTGTGTCTGTGTAAATCCAGGAAGTGAACAGGCAGCATCTTCCGCTGCCCACAGTTAAAATGGCTGCAGCCAGACTCAGTGGAGAGAGATTTCTGCAGCATATTTGGTAAGTACAGACTCACAGTATATATAAAATAATATGCAAAGTGGTTGGGAGGAAGCTTCAGAATGGCAAAGATGATTTTATTACACATTATGTGAGCAAGCTGCTGTTCGTCTTTCATCGCTTCCAGACCAGCTGCCGTCATACTGCGGCTAGGTGGCTCGTTCCCGCAAATCGCCATAGCTGTACATCGGCGTGGGAAATCGCTTTAGTGGGCATGCACGCTCCCATTGGCCAGCAGGTGAGCCAATCAGTGTGTATACAGCTCTCCCAAACCGCCCCAAAGATGCTGCTTTCAGGGCTTTTTTCTAACGTCACGCAAGCGCACCGCCCGGGTGTGTAAGCACTCATTGCACAGAATGGGAGGCAGTTTTCAGGCGCTATTTCTATGGCTAAAACGCCTGAAAACTGCCTCAGTGTGAAAGGGGTCTTAGGGTGGCTGAGGGGGGAGCTGCACACAGAAGGCTTTTTATCTTAAAGCGGAGTTCCACCTACTTTTGAGAGGTAGTCTTAATTGAAAGACCACCTCTTTAATGCTCGTTTTTGGCTAGTTAAAACATTTTTCTTTCTTCTAACTTACCTTTTTATGAAGTACAGCCTGTACTTCCAATCCATTTAGTCCGCGGCACAAGACGTCATATCCTCTTCTTCAGCCGGCCATTCACAAAGCGCCGCGCAACTCACGCAAGCGCATGCGCAGTAGGAAACGGGCAGTGAAGCCTCAAGGCCTGTTTTCCTTAACTAGAATGACGGCGCCTGCACCCGATCCGATGGACGGATCGGCCTCAGGGGGCCGACATCGTAGGCTCCCTGGACAGGTAAATGTCCTTATTAAAAGTCAGCAGCTACAGTGTTTGTGTATGGCTTTTGTGGGGTCCCTCCCACCCTCTGTTTGCACTATTGAGCTTTTTTTCTTTTTTCACCCCACTGTATGCATCAGGGATAAAGGCTCCTGAGAGGAGTGGTTTTCAGGAAGCCATGTACAGCACCCTACCGCTCCCTCCCACCAGACATGATCTGCCTCATAGGCGTGCACACAGAGTGTGCCAGGTGTGCCTGGGCACACCATAATCACCCTATGCAGTGCCGATTCCTCCTGCTCCCCCCCCGCGCAGTGCTGCCAGCTTCCCCCCTCTCCGATTCCTCCTGCTCTCCCCCTGCAGTGCTTCCAGCTTCCCTACTCTCCTGCCTGATTCCTCCTGCTCCCCCCCTGCAGTGCTTCCAGCTTCCCTCCTCTCCTCCCCAATTCCTCCTGTCCCCCCCCCCGCAGTGCTGCCTGCTTCCCTCCTCTCCTCCCGATTCCTCCTGCTCCCCCCCTACAGTGCTGCCAGCTTCCCTCCTCTCCTCCCCAATTCCTCCTGTTCCCCCCCCGCAGTGCTGCCAGCTTCCCTCCACTCCTCCCCGATTCCTCCTGCTCCCCCCCTACAGTGCTGCCAGCTTCCCTCCTCTCCTCCCCAATTCCTCCTGTTCCCCCCCCGCAGTGCTGCCAGCTTCCCTCCACTCCTCCCCGATTCCTCCTGCTCCCCGCTTCTGCAGTGCTGCCAGCTTCCCTCCTCTCCTCCCTGATTCCTCCTGTTGCCCCCCCTGCAGTGCTGCCAGCTTCCCTCCTCTTCTCCCCGATTCCTCCTGCTGCACCCCTGCAGTGCTGCCAGCTTCCCTCCTCTCCTCTCCTCCCCAATTGCTCCTTCTCCACCCCCCCCTGCAGTGCTCCCAGCTTCCCTCCTCTCCTCCCTGATTCCTCCTGCTCCCCCCACCCCCTGCAGTGCTGCCTGCTTCCTTCCTCTCCTCCCAGGAGCGAGGAAGGGGCTGGTAAATACTTCATTAACTGGCCTTCCTTTTCTGAATGAACACAGTGAGTGATCTGCACTGATCGCTCTTGTCTTCATTCTTAAAGTGGAGTTTCAGTCATAAAACAAATTTTACATTATTCAGCTGCATTAAATACAAAGAACAACCTTGGAAAAAAAAAAATTTTTTTTTTACTCACCTTTTCAGGTCTGTTGCTAGGGGGTCCCTTGTAATCTGCCTCTTCCTCTCCCTGTCCCCTGAAGTCATTTCCATTGGCTCTCGTGCTCGCTAGTGCTCCTGGGAGATGCTTGTCATCATTTCCCAGGAGTCAGTGGGCAGCGCAGAAGGCTCCGTTGCCATCACAACGTGGACGGGCACTTCCGACGATGCCACCCGTTGTGATGGCAACGTCAGAAGTGTACGGCGCTGGCGCCATACATACGGCGCTGGTGCCGCACATACAGCGCATGCACGAGAATGGGCAGTATATGCTTTTCGCTCAGCTGCACCAGAGCCCGGAATATAGTGCTTGTGGGCTTCACATTTAGCAAGAACAAGAAATAAAACATATCCTGCTCAAATAAATTGGCTATTCGAGCAGCGGTTCAAAAGATAAACGTGAGTTCTTTAAAATTAAGATATTCATCAAAAAAAAAAAAAATTTCACAGTTGGAACTCCGCTTTAAGTGAAGCATAGTAAACTATGTTTACTGCAGGCTGCAGAGAAAAAGACTGGGGAATCCCTCTCCTTAGTTTCTTTCTCTGTCTCAAAAGTGAGACATCCGGGGGGTCTGTTTAGATCCTTGATATTTCACCAAAGACCCATAACGGGGTCTATACATATAAAAAATGTATAAAATTTGTAAATAATTGTAAAAAAATACTGCCCCACTCACACCAATCTCTGCTCTACTGACGCCGTCCCGTGTTCTGCTGATATACACGCATGTGTGATTGTGCTCTGGGGTGCACAATCCTAATGCAATAGGCTGCACACACCAATGATCTGCCTGCATTCCATAGAGAAAAACGGAGGCCCAGTGATGTCATAGTGTAGTCATAGTGTATAAAATAAGGTATGTATTGAAAATGGAAAGGTTTTATTCAAAAATTGTCATTATCATGTAGATGAGCGGGGAGGGAAGGGACGAAAGGAAGACAACAAAAACAACCAGAATAAACTTCAGCTTGATCTCACATGTCGGGTATTTTAAATTAAACGTCTGGAGTCTAGCACCGGCGGCAAAACAGAACATCTGGTAATATTTTTTTTAATGTTAGATATTCATCTATTTTCTGTTTTTATTTTTTTTTTGTTTGTCTGAAAATCTGCTCCTAGAATGTTTTTTAGCAGATCTCATAACTTCCCACGAGGTCCTGATTGTGTAAGCTCAGCTAATTAGTACTCAGAATGCCGTTCCGTTCATCATTGGCCCTCCCATCATCCAATCATGGTGGATTGGAAACATGTACATTACACTATATTGAGAACTGATCTGAAACAGCACTGCCACTTTGTAGTTCTTATGGTATAATGAAAACTGAGTAACTATAAACCCTGAGAATATAGCAAATAATTTCACGCTACCCCATAATAGCAAGCAGCTAACACACCAAATTGGATAAATGGCAAAAAAAAACATACAAATAAAAATGTAGCGCTATAAAAAATTGGGCTGTAAGTCCAAATAACATCTGAAAAACTCCAAACGATAAGTGAAAAATGTGAAACCTTCATACAAAGTGACAAAATGAATAAAACACAAAAAGTAGTGTCAATCTATAAACGGTACACATAGGAAGGAGTGATAATGATGTCAACACCAGAAATGCTGCAACAAAAACTTCGATACGTATATAATCCAAGTCTATAAATATAGAGTTGTGGAGTTCAACAACAAATAGTTCCAATCTGTGAAAACGTGTGTTCCGTAGATAAAATAAGTGACGGTGATCAAACCACCACCGTGAGTGGAGGAGGCTTACCAAAATGTTTGAACACGCCAGGGCATAGGCTCTGCGTGTCAAACAAGCTTGTATTATGGTGGATGGATTCTGGTAATGTTGATTTCTCTGGACTGGAGATATCCTGTTCACAATCCAATGAGGACGCTTGGAAAGTAACCTCTCAGAAATCCATAGATGCAAAAGTGGCAAAGGAGAAAGCAAAGGAGGACCACATAGTGTAATTCCGTAAATTCAAATTCAAATTTAATAAAATTGAAAACACTCACATGATAATGGATAAAAAAGCGCTTTTACAAAGTCGATAGGCAGCAGTGGGGACCTTCCCGACGCGTTTCGTCTACAAGGACATCGTCTGGGGTGTAACTATAAACCCTAACAGATATAAAATGTAAAGCGTTGTTTAAAACTGTTGGTGTTATATAAATCCAGAATAATAATATTAATGTTTGCTAAATCACTGTATACCACAATCAAATACAGTGAAACCTTGGATTACGAGCATAATCCGTTCCAGGAGAATGCTTGTAATCCAAAGCACTCGCATAGCAATGCAAGTTTCCCCATAGGAGTCAATGGAAATTAAGATAATTTGTTCCGCATTGACTTCTATTACATGCAATACCGCATGTGGCCAGAGGTGGGGGGGGCACCGGAGAGCCTTGGAAATACTCGGGGACAGCTCGGAAAGCCCCAGAAAGGCTCGGAAACACTCGGGAACGGAGTATTTCCGAGTATTTCCGAGTCATCTCGTGTATTTCCGAATGGCTCCGAGCGGTTCCGAACCGTTCCGAGTGTCCCCGGCGCCCCCCGCACCTCTGGCCAAATGTGGTACTGCACCGCCCATTAGCTTGAATTCTGCTCGTTTTGCGAGACAACACTTGCAAACCGAGTCAGAATTAAAAAAAAAAAGTTGCTCATCTTTTAAAACGCTCGTTAAGCGCGTTACTCGTAAACTAAGGTTCCACTGTATTGTGTTTTTTGTTTTTTTTTGTAGAAATACTGATTTCATTGTTTTCATCAACTGTTTTCATTTTGTTACATCTCAATGCTGCTGATCTCCTGCCACTCTTCTGCAGCCACTTACTGTCTACATGCACTCCAGTGGTGGCTGCATAGCATTTCTCAGGGAGGGTTTACTAACGCATAGCTCCCAACTGTCCATGATATGGAGGGACTGTCCCTGATTTGGAACAAAGTCCCTCTGTCTATCTTTCCTCCTCATTTGTCCCTCATTTTGGTCTTATCTACGCTATATTACCAAAATTATTGGGACGCCTGCCTTTACACGCACCTGAACTTTAATGGCATCCTGTTCTTAGTCCGTAGGGTTCAATAATGAGTTTGCCCACCTTTTGCAGCTATAACAGCTTCAACTCTTCTGGGAAGGCCGTCCACAAGGTTTAGGAATGTCTATGGGAATGTTTGACCATTCTTCCAGAAGCGCATTTTTGAGGTCAGACAGTGATGTTGGACGAGAAGGCCTGGCTCGCAGTCTCAGCTCTAAATTAATCCCAAAGGTGTTCAATCGGGTTGAGGTCAGGCCAGTCGAGTTCCTCCACTAAAAACCGCTAATACAATACCGCATGTGCTATTTTATGAAGTGATGAGGTATTTTAGTAGTGAAAATTTGTGGCATTATTTTCTTAACAAACGAGTAACTGTCATTGTTGGTAAGGAGCGAGCGGCCGCCGTGTCCTTAACAACCATGACTCATCTGCTGTCAGCGTGGTTCCCTAATGACAGTGGAATGTAAACAAAATAATTGCTGGCATTTGAAAATTAAGAAAAAAATTCCCCCTCAATCCATACCAGGCCCTTTGGGTTTTGTATGGATTTTAGAATCTGGCATGCATTAAAAAGGGGATCAACTCCAGAGATAAAGCGATAATTCTCCCGCTCTACAAGACTCTGGTCCGGCCGCACCTGGAGTATGCTGTCCAGTTCTGGGCACCAGTCCTCAGGAAGGATGTACTGGAAATGGAGCGAGTACAAAGAAAGGCAACAAAGCTAATAAAGGGTCTGGAGGATATTAGTTATGAGTAGGGATGAGCTTCGAGTTCGAGTCGAACTCATGTTCGACTCGAACATCGGCTGTTCGCCAGTTCGCAGAACAGCGAACAATTTGGGGTGTTCACGGCAAATTCGAATGCCGCGGAACACCCTTTAAAAGTCTATGGGAGAAATCAAAAGTGCTAATTTTAAAGGCTAATATGCAAGTTATTGTCATAAAAAGTGTTTGGGGACCTGGGTCCTGCCCCAGGGGACATGGATCAATGTAAAAAAAAGTTTTAAAAACGGCCGTTTTTTCGGGAGCAGTGATTTTAATAATGCTTAAAGTCAAACAATAAAAGTGTAATATCCCTTTAAATTTCGTAGCTGGGGGGTGTCTATAGTATGCCTGTAAAGGGGCGCATGTTTCCCGTGTTTAGAACAGTCTGACAGCAAAATGACATTTCAAAGGAAAAAAAGTCATTTAAAATTACTTGCGGCTATTAATGAATTGCCGGTCCGACAATACACATAGAAGTTCATTGATAAAAACGGCATGGGAATTCCCCACAGGGGAACCCCGAACCAAAATTAAAAAAAAAAAATGACGTGGAGGGTCCCCCTAAATTCCACACCAGGCCCTTCAGGTCCGGTATGGATATTAAGGGGAACCCCGGCCAAAATTTAAAAAAAAACGGCGTGGGGTCCCCCCAAAAATCCATACCAGACCCTTATCTGAGCATGCAACCTGTCAGGCCACAGGAAAAGAGGGGGGACGAGAGAGCGCCCCCCCCCCCCGAACCGTACCAGGCCACATGCCCTCAACATTGGGAGGGTGCTTTGGGGTAGCCCCCCAAAACACCTTGTCCCCATGTTGATGGGGACAAGGGCCTCATCCCCACAACCCTTGCCCAGTGCTTGTGGGGGTCTGCGGACGGGGGGCTTATCGGAATCTGGAAGCCCCCTTTAACAAGGGAACCCCCAGATCTTGACCCTCCCCCCTGTGTGAAATGGTAAGGGGCTTCTCCTCGGGCCGCTCCACATGCATGATGGCATGGAGGGAGGCTCCCGCTGTGTGACGCTTCTCTCTTCATCCTTTTCTTCATCTTTTCCTCTTCATCTTCTTCACTTCATCTTCTTGTCTTTATCTTCTTTTTGGGCCGCTCCGCATCCATGATGACACGGAGGGAGGCTCCCGCTGTGTGACGCTTCTCCTCTTCTGACGGTTCTTAAATAACGGGGGGTGGGGCCACCCGGTGACCCCGCCCCCCTCTGATGCACAGGGACTTGACGGGGACTTCCCTGTGGCATTCCCCGTGACGTCAGAAGGGGGGCGGGGTTACGTAACGGGTGACCCCGCCACCTCTGACGTCACGGGGAATGACGGGGAATGACATATAATCACACACAGAGGTTGGACTTGATGGACTTGATGGTCTTTTTTCAACTTCACCTACTATGTAACTATGTAACTAAAGGGGTTCCCTATGCCAAAATAAAAAATAAAAAAAACGCGCGGGGTCCCCCTCCTCCAATATTTCATACCAGACCCTTATCTGAGTATGCAGCCTGCTGACAACAAATGGGTCACGAATGTTAAGGATGCGGCGGCTGCCTGCTCCTTAACAACCATGACAGTTACTTGTTGTTAAGGACGCTGGCGACCGCCCACTCCTTAACAACCAATTAAAATCAAACACGTTCCTTAAACATCGGATGCCTGGACCACTACTTCATTACCACATTTATTTATTTATTTCCTTTTGTAAATTGACTTTAAAGCTGTTTTATACAGTGTATTACAGAGCGTTTTGTCTTATACTGTAAATAATGCATAAAGCAATAGGGAATTGTTCTTTTCCATAGAAAAACTTTTTTA
The DNA here is from genome assembly GCA_037952925.1 of Lithobates clamitans. Classification (NCBI taxonomy): domain Eukaryota; kingdom Metazoa; phylum Chordata; class Amphibia; order Anura; family Ranidae; genus Lithobates; species Lithobates clamitans. The sequence goes on from JBBGZY010000739.1 coordinate 150,100, forward strand.
AGAAGTTCAGGTCAAGAAGACACATAGCAGGTACTAAAAGAGTACCCTTACTTAGGAAAAACATAGAACACACATACAACTGATGTTCTTGTTCTGTTAGTAGGACCATCAAATGCCTTCAGATCAGCCTCATTAACATCACGCTGTCTCTGCTGGCCCCAAGCAGTTCTACACAACCTACCACTTTGCACGGGGTTGAGTATAGACACGCCACCTACACACCCTACAATGACATGCAGGCACCTTTCATATGGTGGCCGAGACACCAGCATTGTGAGATGATCTGTCTGCCGTAAATCTAGAATCAGCTTATAAAGACTTGGGGCTCCCGGTTGCAGAGGAGGAAGTGTGCATTTGATGACTTCAGTCTGTGGACACCAGATGGTGCCTAATAGCAGCAAATTGGGATAGTTTAGTATGTTTGTTTTTCTGCGTATATAAAAGTCACATCTGTTACGAAGCAAGTAAAAACTTTACATTTCAACATTCAAGTGTTACTTGAGGTTGCCGGTGTTTGAGCCGCCAGAAGATAAAGCCCAGCCCTGTCACAGTACTTTATAAGCCCCTCATCATCCTTACCATGGCAAAAGTGCCCTACCGCTGCCTATCACAGACCTAGATGTGTTGGTCATTGCCAACTTCATATTTAAATAGGTTAAAAAAAATACACAAGTCTATCTAGGTTAACCAATTAAAAAAAAACATATAAACAGATCAAATAAATAGAAAACCTCTATATACAGAATTCTATACCCACAGATGATCCAGAGGAAGGCAAAAAAACTCAATAAAGCATAGTCCAATTTGTAAGGGTCCTCCATAGGATGGTGGTTCCCAACATGTTGACTCTGGACCCACCCTGCTTCTTCTTGGGTGGGATAGTCACCTACCTGTCATCTTGGAGAGACTCTGCCATATTGTTTCACATGTAGCGCACCCGCAAAAGAGCCAATCGTAGTTTGAACATATTTCCTCCCCTTAGCACACACAGCAAGGCACTTAGCATTTTCGGCAGTCTTTCACAGACTCAAGAATCAGTCTAGGGCAGGGATATGCAATTAGCGGACCTCCAGCTGTTGCCAAACTACAAGTCCCATCATGCCTCTGCCTCTGGGTGTCATGCTTGTGGCTGTCAGAGTCTTGTTATGCCTCATGGGACTTGTAGTTCTGCAACAGCTGGAGGTCCGACAATTGCATATCCCCGGTCTAGGGTTTCATTTTTTGTGTTTTTATTGGGAGCGAGGAACTTGGGTAGAGGTAGGCAGCATGGGGACTGAAAAACTTGAATTTGAACAACTTTTAGGACTGCTAGATTTCTGGCTGCTCTTGCCCAACACTTGAAACTTGCCCAACGCTTGAAACTCCGGCTGCACTTGTAGAACACCCAACGGTATTTCACCCCTGCTTGGCTGCACTTCCTCCCAGCAAAAAAGTCCCAAAGAATGTCCCAGCTGCCTGTGTCCTGTCCTCCTCCCAGAGACTAAAGCACCACACTGTCACTCTTGCAGCACTGGGGTTTTGTACTCCCTCAGCCACAGGATCATCGGTTGCCTCATGCGGATATCAACAAGGCTCTTTCCCCATGAGGGAGAAGAACACACACGCAGTATCTGGACAACTTGGACTCTTCTCACAGCTTCATTCCCTGCTTTCCTCCCATAAGCTCTCTCCTGACCCCTTGGATTTTTGGGATGCTCTGTAAATGGGCCCCAGCTAAGCCTAGCTGGGACCTCTGTGTCTTCAAACTGGCTTTTTCCTTGGCTTCTGCCTAGGAGGACAAGGCCTCTCCTCCAGGCTGGGCCCTTGAATGCTGCCCCACACCAACATGCTGCAATCTCCTCCTGCTAATCAGGCTTCAAACTATTTATGGGCTCTTCCCCACCTTCTGGGCACACGTCCCCAGGAATTGGCCAAAGTTCCAGAAATATTCAGGCTGCATCCTCACCATGTTCTAGAAATCTCTAGAATACAGGGGGAAGTAGCAGAGCAGCAGCCTGTGAAGACCTGAGCAGCCCCAATAAATCAACCACTTCTTCACTGATTACAGCAGAGCCAAACTAAAGTTACCTAGCAGCCAACCCTAAACTTGAAGTGTGCTACATCCACTTCAGGCCCATGGTCAGCCCACTCACAAATTTCTGGCCTAATGCAAGTTACCCAGAATAAAGAAATGTCCAGTCCAGTTGCATTTTAACACTTTACTGCACAACTCAGACACATTCACAAGTATGTCTTCCTTGCATGACAACTGTCAATAAAAATGACATCCTGAGAGTACTCTCTAGTGTAGAACACTATACCACCATCACAGGACTTTCTGACATTAGTCTCTTACCTATACCATCGCCGTGTACCAATGCAGCCATCTTCCCAAGTGTTACAGCCTTTTAGGTAGGTGCTTCACAATTGGGTGTTCCCTCCACATACATGAGGTGCTTCTCACTTAGGCTCCGAGGCCATCCCAAACTAAGTCAGGGGACCCTCTAAATGAGAGTCAGGTGTGGCAAGGTTTCACCATCTGTCCCCAATGTGTTCTCCATTGACCACCCCGGCATTTCACTACTGCAGAGGGCTTTGTCTCTCCTCCAGCACAGCTCTATATCTTGCTGAACAGGGGTGTCCTGCTCCCATACCCCAACTCCACTGGGCCTCACCCACAACTGGCATATAAAGGGGCACTAGCCTCACCCACTACATCACCAAAGGATAGGCAACAATTAGGGGGCGCCAACACCTGCCAACAAATTTACTCCTTCAGATTCCTTCCTGATACCCTGATATCCTATATACCCGATATTCCCTGGATCAACAATCCCTGGTGTTATCACCTATAAAGAGTATTATCCAGGGGTTTTTTTTGTGCATTTGGGAATGCATCCAGATCTTATTTAAAACAATTAATTGAGCTGGCCAGAAATTGTTATTGAAAGTGTCTGTTCCTCATTTTCACAGCTCTTACTGTAAAGAAGCTTTTCTGTATGTGCAGGTTAATCTTTTTTATTCTTGCAGACATAAAGAGTGCCTGCTTGCCCTCTGTAATGGCCTGAAAGCGAATAACCCAACACCAAGTTCACTATATGGACCACATATGTATTTATATATGGAGATCATATCCCCCCCTTATGTATTTATACATGGAGATCATACCCCCCCCCCCTTATGTATTTATACATGGAGATCATATCCCCCGTTATGTATTTATACATGGGGATCATATCCCCCCTTATGTATTTATACATGGAGATCATATCCCCCTTATGTATTTATACATGGAGATCATACCCCCCCCCTTATGTATTTATACATGGAGATCATATCCTCCCCTTATGTATTTATACATGGAGATCATATCCCCCCTTATGTATTTATACATGGAGATCATATCCCCCTTATGTATTTATACATGGAGATCATACCCCCCCCCTTATGTATTTATACATGGAGATCATATCCTCCCCTTATGTATTTATACATGGAGATCATATCCCCCTTTATGTATTTATACATGGGGATCATATCCCCCCTTATGTATTTATACATGGAGATCATATCCCCCCTTATGTATTTATATATGGAGATCATATCCCCCTTTATGTATTTATATTTGGAGATCATATCCCCCTTTATGTATTTATACATGGAGATCATATCCCCCCCTTATTTATTTATACATGGAGATCATATCCCCCCTTATGTATTTATATATGGAGATCATATCTCCCTTTATGTATTTATATTTGGAGATCATATCCCCCCTTATGTATTTATACACGGAGATCATATCCCCTTTATGTATTTATACATGGAGATCATATCCCCCCTTATGTATTTATATATGGAGATCATATCCCCCTTTATGTATTTATACATGGAGATCATATCCCCCCTTATGTATTTATATATGGAGATCATATCCCCCTTTATGTATTTATATTTGGAGATCATATCCCCCCTTATGTATTTATACATGGAGATCATATCCCCCTTATGTATTTATACATGGAGATCATATCCCCCCTTATGTATTTATACATGGAGATCATATCCCCCTTATGTATTTATACATGGAAATCATATCCCCCTTATGTATTTATACATGGAGATCATATCCCCCTTATGTATTTATACATGGAGATCAAATCCCCCTTTATGTATTTATATTTGGAGATCATATCCCCCCTTATGTATTTATACTTGGAGATCATATCCCCCTTTATGTATTTATACATGGAGATCATATCCCCCCTTATACATGGAGATCATATCCCCCCTTATACATGGAGATCATATCCCCCCTTATACATGGAGATCATCCCCCCTTATGTATTTGTACATGGTGATCATATCCCCCTTGTGTATTTATACATTCTTGAGTAAAATCGATGCTCCCTGCTGAAACCACTGCCTGTGGAAGGGAATTCCACATCCTTGCCGCTCTTACAGTAAAGAACCCTCTACGCGGTTTTAGTTTAAACCTCTTTTCTTCTAGTTTTAGTGAATGGCCACGTGTCTTATTAAATTCCCTTTCGCGGAAAAGTTTTCTCCCTATTGTGGGGTCACCAGTACGGTATTTGTACATTGAAATCATATCCCCTCTCAAGCGTCTCTTCTCCAGAGAGAATAAGTTCAGTGCTCGCAACCTTTCCTTATAACTAATATCCTCCAGACCCTTTATTAGCTTTGTTGCCCTTCTTTGTACTCGCTCCATTTCCAGCACATCCTTCCTGAGGACTGGTGCCCAGAACTGGACAGCATACTCCAGGTGCGGCCGGACCAGAGTCTTGTAGAGCGGGAGAATTATCGTTTTATCTCTGGAGTTGATCCCCTTTTTAATGCATGCCAATATTCTGTTGGCTTTTCTTGCAGCAGCTTGCCATTGCATGCCATTGCTGAGCCTATCATCTACTAGGACCCCCAGGTCCTTTTCCATTCTAGATAGAGGTTCTCCCCCTAGTGAGTAGATTGCATTCATATGGTTCCCGTGCACTCACAGCACTTGAGTACTCACAGTCACCATCAACTTTCACTGAACTTGAGCAGTTCTGCAAAGAAGAGCGGGCAAATATTGCAAAATCTAGATGTGCAAAGTAAGTGTAGAGTATAGACAAATCCCAACAGACTAAAGGCTGGAATTAAAGCAAAAAGTGGCCCGGCAAAATACAGACACAAGGGGGGGTGATCCTTTTTCCAACTCAGTGATTCCGTTTTTTATTTTTTATTTTTTTTTTAAATGTTGGTGGTTATATCTTTCACTTGGAAATTATAAGAGTCTTCATTTCAGGATGCAAAGCAACAAAATGTGATTATTTTAAAGGGGGGGGTTCTTTTCTATACCCAATGTATGTATATATATATATATATATATATATATATATATATATATATATATATATATATATATATACATTGGGTATAGAAAAGAACATATATACATATATACATACATATATATACATATATATATATATATATATATAGATATATATCTATATCTATATATATATATATATATATATACACATATATAAATATATAGAAATATATAGATATACATATATATATATTTTTTTTTTCCTTACATTCAAGTTTTCTCCAGACTTTAAATCACACAAGTTTTTTTTAACTTCCCTGAGGGAGAAAATGTCCTCTGCAATGCAGAAATCCTTGCTCTAGGAAGGGGCTACATTTGTTCTAGTATGAACTGGAGCGAAAGGAAAGGACAGCTCTTAAAAGTTGCAGATGTTCATGAAGGAAGAAGACAGGATGAATTAGACATCGTATCTTTTCTTGGGTTCCAAATTCTGAAATTCTCTACAGAAAAGATATCAGCTGAGAAGACAGATGAGACAGAGCAAGGTTCTGAGTATACCTGGAGAGGTCATTGATGAATAGACACGTGCGGTCCGTTTCGTTCCGAATAAATATTCGGACAAACTTTTTGTTATTCAGAGATTCGGATATATCCAAATACCCGAATTACAATATAAACAAATTTTACCGAATGCTCCGAATAACGTAGCGAAATTCGGACTGAAATTTGAATAGAATTTTACATTGAACTCCAGTTGAATTCTCACTACACATATTTCTGAAATAAAAGACTGTGCGTGATATTAGAGGACCATTTCAAAATAATTACTGTTTTTGTTAAGCCAAAGGTGATTTAAAGAATCATATTGCAATCATTTGATGAAGATTTTTCTTTTGCTTGTTCACATGCATACCATTTGCAAACAATATAACATTTTTGTTTCGACTAATTCGAAGAAAATTTCCGAAAACAAATAAAAAAAAACGAATTGAACGATCAACTGAATTTAACTAAACAAAATAACTTAACGAATCAAAACGAAACAAAACAATTCAGCAGAATGTATCAATATTAGGGATGAGCTCGATGTTCGGGTCGAACATAAGTTTGACTCAAACATAAGTTCGACTTGAACATCGGGTGTTCGCCCATTTGCCAAAGAGCGAACATTATGGGGCATTCGCGGAAAATTCGAGCGATGGGGAACGCCCCATAATGCACTGAAAGTTTGCAGTGCATTGCTGTATGATGAATGGCCAAAGCATGCACCTGACCTGCATGCTTTGGCCAATCCCAGCGCCCTCAGCTAAGAGAGCCATAATTGGCCAAAGGCAGGGTGCTTTTGGCCTATCATGGCTCAGGGGGACTAAGTCCACGCCCCACACTATATAAGACTGCTTACACCTGTGTAGTGTTATTGGTGTGGACGGAGAGATAGTGTGATTTAGATTAAGCAGGCAGGTTATTCAGTTAGTGGCAGTGTATTTCATATATATATATATTATATACTCTGTATTTAGCATAGACTATATATTCAGTGTTTACTCAATATTCAGTCAGTGCAAGCAGTGTAATAATATATTTATACAGTCTTGTGTGTGTGTGTATATATATATATATATATATATATATATATATATATATATATGTATATATATAGATATATTCTCTACATCCAGCGTAGCCTATATCTACAGTGCATTCCGTGGTGTACTGTTTCTAATACACTTTAGGCAGTGTCTTCAGATATATATATATATATATATATATATATATATATATATATATACAGTCGCAATATTTTTGGTTTAGGGCACCACTCCCACCACCACCCAAGGCCCAACGTTTGTATGTAATTACAATTTTTGATATAATATTTCACAGTAGGGCCCATTTCAGTGCCCACCAAGAGTAACTGTGAGGGGTTACAGTGTTCTGGTACCACCAACACCTAAGGCAATATATATTTCTGCAAAATACATAGGGCAGGCCATATAGTATATATACTGCTGTTCAGAGTTTATAGTGCCTGGGCCCCCCCCCCCCACACGCCATTTTTTTAAATTTGGGTGCGGTGTTTCTCTTAATATCCATACCAGGCTTGAAGGGGGTGACATCCACGCCTTTTTTTTTGTGGTATTTTTATCTATATTGCCGGGATCCGACAATACATTACAGCCGGGATCCGACAATACATTACAGCCGCAAGCAGTTTTAAATGACATTTTTTCCTTTAGAAATGTCATTTTGCTGTGGTATTGTTACACACATGGGAAAGATGCACTACTTTACAGGCATACTAAGGAAACCCCCCAGGCACTATATTTAAAGGAATTTTTTAATTTTATTGTTTCACTTTAAGCATTATTAAAATCACTGCCATTTTTAAAACTTTTTTTGCATTGATACATGTCCTCTGGGACAGGACCCGGGTCCCCAAACACTTTTTATGGCAATAACTTGCATATAAGCCTTTAAAATGAGCACTTTTGATTTTTCATGTTCGTGTCCCATAGACTTTAACGGTGTTCATGTGTTAGAACAAATCTTTTGCTTGTTCGCATGTTCTGCTGCAATCCGAACCTGGGGGTGGGATGGGGGGGGGGGTGTTTGGCTCAACCCCAATCAATATGTATTGCCCAGGAAGGAGATCAGACAGAGCTCCAAACTTTCTAAACAAAGGGCCAGCTTACTGTCCTTCAGACTTTAGGTGGACCAGACTGTGGCCATTGGGAGTAGAAATTGTCCTGGAGTCAGAGGGAGTAAACAATGCATCATTAGCATTGGGGGGGAGGGGAAGTGCACCATCAGGGTTAGAGACAGGAATAGTGCATGGTCGTTGGATCAGTGTGAGGAATAGTGCCCTATCATTGATGCCAGGAATAGGAATAGTGGAGAGGATTTACTAAAGGCAAATAAACTGTGTGCACTTTGCAATGTGCAGTTGCTCCAGAGCTTAGTAAATGAGCAGAAGCTCTGCTGACTTCCATCATCCAATTATGTGCAATAAAAAATGCTGTTTGTTTATTTTCGCTTCCACATGATTGGGTAATCTTTGCAAAGTGAAGGTTTTCCTCATTTACTAAGCTCTGGAGCAACTGTACTTGCAGAGTTGCACAGTCTATTTGCCTTTAGTAAATCAACCCCAGTGTCTCATTGTTGGTGTCAGTGAGAGGGATGGTGCCCCATCATTGGTGTCAGTGGGAGGAATAGTGCCCCATCGTTGATGTCAGTGGAAGGAATAGTGCCCCATCATTGGTGTCAGTGGAAGAAATAGTGCCCCATCATTCTTCTCAGTGGAAGGGATAGTGTCCCATGGTTGGTGCCAGTAGGATGAATAGTGCCACATTGTTGGTGTCAGTGGAAGGGAAAGTGCCCCATCATTGGTGTCAGTAGAAGGAATAGTGCCCCATCATTGGTGTCAGTGGGAGGAATAGTGCCCCATCATTGGTGTCAGTGGGAGGAATAGTGCCCCATCATTGGTGTCAGTGAGAGGAATAGTGCCCCATTGTTGGTGTCAGTGGGAGGAATAGTGCTCCATTGTTGGTGTCAGTGGGAGGAATAGTGCTCTATTGTTAATGTCAGTGGAAGGAATAATGTCCTATCGGTGTCAGTTGGAGGATTAGTGCCCCATCATTGGTGTCAGTGGGAGGAATAGGGCCCCATCATTAGTATTAGTGGGAAGAAAAGTGCCCCATCATTGGTGTCAGTGGGAGGAATAGTGCCCCATCATTGGTGTCAGTGGTCAAACTAGTTCTATTAGTTCTTTAGTTCTCCCATATAGAGGAGTGTATGGCTCTCATGGTTCAGAGAAGTAGGATCTCCCAGTCTATGGATAGTGTAGGACCCACTAATCATGGGGTACTTTGTCGCAGTAAGTGAGCACCATATAGCAAAATGGTGTGACCAAATCCCCATATTTTTTGATAATGTTTTTTGAAAATGTTTAGGTGTTTTAAATAGCCTTGCAGGAGTTAAATGTCTTTTTTGCATGTGTGCGCTGTAATCTTTTGTTCAGTGGGAGGAATAGTACCCCATCATTGGCGGCAGCGAGAGAAATAGTGCCTCATTGTTGGTGTCACTGAGGATTAGTGGGAGGAATAGTTCCTGACTTATATCAGTGGGAGGAACCCCAAGAGCCAGATAAGGGCAAGCAAAGGGCCACATCTGTCCTGTAGGCCACAGTTTGGAGACCACTGCCCAAAGACATCTGTGAGGAGATGCACAGAAGTTCTTTTTAAATCTTTTTTCTACAGAAAGAAAAAAAAAAATATTGAAGCACCAATTTACCAGAAACACACACACAAATAAATAAATACATGGGAAAAAAGATACAAGGAACAGTAAACCACCTTAAAAAAATAAAACACACACATGCATACTGTACATTCTATATGATGAAAAAGAGATAGATAATAATAGTAAAATAATAATAATAATAATAATAATAATAATAATAATAATAATAATAATAATAATAATAAATAATTTAAAAAAATATTGTTATTATTATTAATGATATTAATAAGAATGATAATGATAATAATAATAATAATAATAATAAATAACAAAAAATATTGAAGCACCAATTTACCAAAAACACACACACACAAATAAATAAATACATGGTAAAAAAGATACAAGGAACATTAAACTAACCACCTGAAAAAAAAAACAAAAAAAATACACACATGCATACTGTACATTCTATATGATGAAAAAAAAAAGATAATAATAGTATAATAATAATAATAATAATAATAATAATAATAATAATAATAATAATAATAAATAATAATAAAAATAGTTATTGTTATTAATATTAATGATACTAATATGATGATGATGATGGTGATAATGATAACAATAATATAAATAATAATAATAATAATAATAATAAATAATAATAAAAATAGTTATTGTTATTATTATTAATGATACTAATAAGAATGATGATGATGGTGATAATAATAATAATAATAATAATAATATTAATAATAATAATAATAATAATAATAATAATAATAATATAATAACAATTCATAGTGGTTTCCCCAAGGGTCAATGGGACTATCCAAGGGGTTGATAAATGGGTCAAAAGGGGGTCAGTAATTTTTTTATGACATTTTTGCTATTATTATTATTATAGTATCAATGAAAGTAGTGTACAGTAACGTTTATCAAATTATTTTCATATAATAAATATTTGAGGATCGATGAACAATCTATAATGTCATGATGGGGCTTGATGATCTAAAGAGTTTCAGGTAAATTAGGACATTTTGCGTTCCTTTTTTGTGCAGATTTTAGCTGTGTCTGCGGTCGCAGAGATCTCCGCCAGTAATTGTAACAAGATGAGATGTGATGATGAGGTTTTTTTTTTCTTTTTTTTCTTTTTGAACACAATGTTTCAACAAGAACATCTGGATGACTCCTGAGAAGTGTTTTTCTTCAGTAGAACTTGTTACACTTAACCATAAGACATGGAGTTCTAGCTGATTAGGCCCTTATGTATATAAAAAAAGTCAATTGAAAAGTTCTGATTTTCGAATTTCCCCAACTGAGCTTTTTGATTAGTTTATGGCGATGTGAACAATACGGTGGTTTGTGGGAAACTTTACTGGAACTTAAGGAGCTGTGTTCTTCTAGGCCCCAGATTTTGTAACTTTTTTATTATGTAAAAAGAAAAAAAAACCCCACAATGTATAAATAACGAGGAAGAGGAAGGAGCGTATAAAAATTGTATCAAAAAAAGTTATTTACAGAGAGAAAACACATAATTCTAACCTATTATTGACAATTTGCATGAAAGGGGGCTAATTATATAAAATTTGCATAGCCATTCATCCAGCGAATCTGCATGTACATTTGTTCTGTGCAAAACCAAACATTAGTAAGGCTTTTTTCACTTCTGAACGAATGTTTTTTTTTTTTTTTTTTATTATGGGCTGTTGGGAAATACAGCATTATGGCCCCTAGATGGAGTTGCAGAGCATAGAATATAAATACAGTGGAACCTCGGATTACGAGCATAATCCGTTCCAGGAGTATGCTCGTAATCCAAAGTACTCACATATCAAAGCGAGTTTCCCCATTGAAGTCAATGGAAACTAAAATAATTCGTTCTGCATTGACTTCAATGGCATGCAATACTGCAAGCGGCCAGAGGTGGGGAGGCGCCGGAGAGCGTCGGAAAGGCCCGAGGACACCTCGGCAAACATCGGAAAGACGCCGTTCCTGAGGTTTGCCAAGGTCAACCGAGCTGTCCTTGGGCCTTTCCGTGCATTTCAGAACAGCGCCGATCGGTGCTGCTTGGCTCCGGCGCCCCCCCCCACCTCAGGCCAAACGCGGTACTGCACACGGTTTGACCTGAATCATGCTCGTTTTGCGAGTTACGATTTTTAAAAGTGCTCATATTGCGAAACGCTCGTTAACCGCGTTACTCGCAATCAGAGGTTCCACTGTACGTCATTGTAGGAGATACAATGTAGCAACCCTAAGGGATTAGGAAATAAATGTAACCATACACTCGTGTATTTCTAGTGCTCCTCAGCTCCTTCTAGTGGCCATAATGCAGTATTGACTACTGTCCACAATAAACCAACATTCGTTCAAAAGAGATGATAGCCTAATAACATTCATTTTTGCTTAATTCGTACAGAAAAAATGTACATACAGATTTGCTGGATCAATGGTTTTAGATTGTAAATATAGTGTACGTGTCTTACCCGGAAGATCCAAGTGGAAACTGGAAATCACTTTAGTAAGCACTAGGATTGCACCGATACCGATACTCACCATCTGTCAAGTGCCCTCTGAAAGGCAATCTACCCTAGATCCCTTTTCAGAGGGGCAACAGTATAGCATCACGTGTGAACAAGCCTTTACGGAACTTCAAGAATCTCAATGCATAAAATGTGCTTAAAAAGTTTTGTAAGCACTTTATTTATATGATTTTGTAGAATTAGTGCTTACAAAACTTTTTAAACAAATATACGGAGATAGTTGAAGTACCTTAAAAGTCCAGGAATACATATATGCCAGGCTTTATTTTCAGGGGGGCCGTGGTGGTACGCAGTTCCGGCACCTCCAGCACTGAATATATGTACTGGCAAGGGGTGCTTGGGCATGCTGGAGGGTCTATTAAAAAGTTTCTTGTTGCTGGGCATGGGGGGATCTATTGTTGCTGGGGAGGGTCTTATGTTGCAGGGGGTCTATTGTTGTTGGGGTATCTACTGTTGGTGGGAGGTCTATTTTAGCTCGGGGGGTTCATTATTGATTGGGGGGTCTATTAATCCTATGTGGGATATGCTGTTTCCTGTGGGGATCTATTAATGCTGGGGGATCTTATATTGCTGAGGGGATCTATTGTTGCTGAGTCAGAGTCTATTGTTGCTGAGGGGTCTATTGTTGCTCAGGAGGATTATTGAAGGGGGTGGTCTACTGTTACAAGGTGGGGGTCTCTTGTTTTGGGGGAGGTCTATTGTTGCCGACTGCTATGGGATCTACTGTTGCTGGCAGGGGTGTATTGTTGTTGGTGTGGATCTGTTGTTTATGGGGGTCTTATGTTGCTGAGGATCTATGTTGTTGCTGGGAGATCTATTGTTGCTGGTGGGGGATATATTGTTCTGGGTAGGGTCTTATGTTGCGGGGGTCTATTGTTGTTGGAGGATCTACTGTTGTTGGTGGGAGTCTATTGTTGTTGGAGGGTCTATTTTAGCTTGGGGTAGGGCCATCTTATTAGCATCATGTCTGTGTATAAATAGTCAATGAGTTTGTTAGCTCTCACATGGCTGCACTAAGAAGGCTAGACACTGAGCCATGAGAAGCAGAAAAGAACAGTCAAAAGACCTGCGTAACAAGGTAACGAAACTTTACATGGAAAAGGATATAAAAAGATATCCAAAGATATCCAAAGATATCCAAAGCTTTGAATATGCCAGTCAGTACTGTTCAGTCATTTAATAAGAAGTGGAAAATTTGGGGATCTCTTGATACCAAGCCAAAGTCAGGTAGTTTAAGAAAGGTTTCAGCCACAACTGCCACAGGAATTGTTCGGGATACAAAGAAAAAGCCCACAGGTAACCTCAGGAGAAATACAGGTTGGTCTGGAAAAAGATGATGTGGTTGTTTTTAAGGAGCACAATACAATGATACAGTGGAACCTTGGATTACGAGCAAAATCTGTTCCAGGAGTATGCTCGTAATCCAAAGTACTCGCATATCAAAGCGAGTTTTCCCATTGAAGTCAATGGAAACTAAAATAATTTGTTCCGCATTGACTTCAATGGGATGCAATACCGCATGCGGCCAGGGGTGGAGGGGCACCGGAGAGCCTCAGAAACGGCCGAAAAGGCCCCAAGACACTTCGGCTGACCTCGGCAAACCACGGAAAGACTTCCTACCCGAGATTTTCCAAGGTCAGCCGTGCTGAACTCGGACCTTTCAGTGCATTTCGGCTCCGGCGTCCCCTCCCAACCTCAGGCCAAACGCGGTACTGCACATCGCTTTGGCCTGAATCGTGCTCGTTTTGCGAGAACACACTCGCAAACAGAGTTACGATTTTTAAAAATACAGTGCTCGTATTGTGAAACGCTACCATTCCGAGGTTCCGTTGTACTTGTTGCCTGAAAAAAACCTTTACTCTACAAGTTCCACAAAAAAGCCTGGTTACAATATGCCCAACAACACCTTGACATGTCTCATTGGGCTTTTTTGTGACATTGGCGCAGTAAAGGCTTCCTTCTGGCAGCTCAACCATCCTATTTGTTCAAGTATTGTTGAATTGTGCTCCTTAAAAACAACCACATCGTCTTTTTGGAGAGCAGCCTGGATTTCTCCTGAGGTTACCTGTGGGGTTTTCTTTGTATCCTGGGCAATTCTTCCGCCAGTTGTGGCAGCTAGTTTTCTTGGTCTACCTGACATTGGCTTGGTATCAAAAGAGCCCTGAATTTTCCACTTCTTAAAGCGGGGGTCCACCTATCTATCGTTTTTTTTTTTTGGAGTTCATTCACCAACTTTTCTTCTCATGATTATCTACTCACATGTTCTGTGTAATAAGTCCGCCTGTGTCCGATTTCGTTGTAAAGAATAACTTATAAAATTCACTGCAGGCGGTTTCCATCTTCATTGTGGGCATTTGAAGCCCACAAGCATGTATTTCCTGGATGCGGTGAATGCTGTGCTCCCAGCATTCACCGAGATGTTGTGATGATGCTGTTGCACAATGCATGCTGGGAAGCCTGAGACTAGCCCCCAGGGGACTGTGGGAGGTCTGGGAGAGGCTAGAAACACGCCTACTCCCATGGGAGGAAAATCAGGAAGTGCTAAGAAGATTAGAAAAAAAAAGGTAGTTACGGCGATTAAAATTTTTTTACACAGCATGTCAGCATCTAGGCAAGGAAGAGAATGCATAGAGATAATGTTCAAAATTTGGGTGAAACCCCGCTTTAATAAGAGATTAAACAGTACTGACTGGCATATTCAAGGCTTTGGGTATCTTTTTATATCCCTTTCCATCTTTATAAAGTTCCATTACCTTGTTACGCAGGTCTTTTGACTGTTCTTTTCTACCTCCTCATGGCTTAGCCTGTCTAACCTGCTTAGGGCATCCATGTGAGAGCTAACAAACTCATTGACTATTTATACACAGAAACGAATTGTGATTTAAAAAGCCACAAATGTGAGAAATTAACCTTTAATTGGAATTTTAACTTGTGTGTGCCACCTTCTGTGTCTGTACCAAGGCCAAACATTCCAGGGTCTGAAAACTTTTGATCAGGGCCATTTGGGTGATTTCTGTTATCATTATGATTTTAAAAGGAGCCAAAAAACTATGTGATAATAAATGGCTTCATGTGATCACTATCCTTGAATGAAAAAAAGTTTTTTTGGCATGATTAGTCATATTTTCAATATAAATGCCAAAATTTCACAATTTCTGCCAGGGTATGTAAACTTTTGAGCACAACTGTATTTGTTAGTACTTTCACAAAATCTATTTAAAAAAAATAAGAAAACATGCCATAAATCAAAGACTAATCAACACAAAAACCACAGTATAGGGGGAGGCAGGAGGGCACAATACCAGGATCAGAAGGGCACAATACCGGGATCAGGAGGGCACAGTACTGGGATCAGGAGGGCACAATACCGGGATCAGGAGGGACAGTACAGGCTCCAGGACGCTGCTTGGGACAAGGCCATCCTGGGACAACTTAGTAAAAAGCGTGATTGTGCTGTCAAAGCCTGGACAGTTGGAAAGTATAATCTAATGCAAGATTATCTTGGGGCCCCCACGCATCTGGGGCCCCTGGGCATTTCCCGGGGGTGCCCATACATTAAGACAGCCCTGGTTTGGTTTATTATTGATTGGGGAAGGGGGTTCTTTTATGCCTATGGAGGATAAACTGTTTCTGGCGGGGGTCTCTTATTACTGGAGGGGTCTTATGTTGCTGAGGTGATCTATTTTTGCTGGGTGATTTAAGTCTATTATTGCTGGGAGGTCTATTATTGCTTGGGGGGGATTTAAAATTGAAGGGGAGTCTAGTGTTCCTATGGAGGATATATGGTTTTGGCGGAGGTCTATTGTCGCTGACTCTTGTGGGATCTACTGTTGCTGGTGGGGGTCTATTGTTGCTGAGGTGGATCTATTGTTGCTGGTGGGGCACCCATTTTCGATGCCGTGGAGCATATTGTTGCTGGAGGGATCTATTTTTTCTGGAGGGTCTATTGGAAGGAAAGTAGGGGGCAGGGAGAAGGTACTGAGCTTGTAGATGGATTGGGGACGGGGACAATGGGTGGCTTGAGGGAGGAGATGAGCAACTGCACCTGTTATCCAAAAAACAAAGCCCTGCATACCAGTGGTGGCTGGTGGCATATTTTTTTTGGGGGGGGAAGCAATCTGTCCGCCGCCAACCCACTCCCCCCGGCGGTCGGGTCTCCAATACCCCCCCCGGTAAGTCGTTTGGTTCCAGCACTTACAGTACACCATCTAGGTCATGGACTTACAGTGGGCAGCAGGCCTCTGCGTCTCCCCCTACTCGGCTTCACGGAGATGCGGCTTCCCCTGCACCTCCTCCTGGGCTGCCAAAAGGATCGCTTGCCCTCTCGACCAATCGGGTCTCAGGACCCGCTTCCTGAGCCATGATTGGCTGGGAGGAGAAGCAGGAAGAAATTAACAATTATTAATTCGCTATTGTCACACAAGTGGGTGGACTCGGTGCTCTGCGCCACGAGCCCACCCTTTTTTGAAGCCAATTAGAGCCTCAGGCTCTAATCACGTGCTTCTGAAAAACAAAAATCTCCCATTGGAATACATGTGTCCGGAGCCCTGCATGTAAATTAGGGGCATGGATTTAGGGGGCGCGCCCCTGTGCCCTGTATGGACGGCCTGCAGTTGCTGCATACATTTACAGTATACTTGTTTGGATATAATCTACCTACTCTAGGGTTAGCTCGCCATAGCAAAAAAAGTAGACCATAGCACTCTCCATGAACCATAATGTGGTAATCTCAGGATTTGGGACCCTTGCCATAAGAGCCATTGGCACCAGGTAGATGAGGATCACGGTGCCAGCCACAATGCCAACCCCAGCCAAGCTCTTGCTCGACCAGCCGATTCCGACCAATCAGGACAGACAGCTGCACATCATTTGCACTTTGCACTTCAGTGTGGAATAAAAGACATTTGTGAAAACAAGGCAGAATGCTGGCAGGTGGAAGGAGGATGTGGGTGATCTGGCTGCAGCAATGTAAGTCTGGCACATCAGGGACTATTTATTTGTGAAGTTTTTGCCTTGCAGCATCAAAGACTTTTTTTTCTCCAACCTATAATTTACAGGACTGAAATAGACACAACAAATAAATCAACACTTCAAGGAAACGGATCTAGCGCCCTGGTGCCCAGCATGCAGCTTTTTAGCACTTATTGTGTGGCCCTCAGGGCCCCTGAAAACAGCAGCCCGTGTGTTTTCCTTACCTAGGTTCTTATTCAGGCCAGGGAAGAAAAAAAAATATATAAATCATAGACTGGCTTCTAGTAAGTAAATGGTTTGGTGTTCTTTATTTTCATACTATCTTACTTTTTCTTGTGTTGTTCATCCATTTTCTCTTTTGATCCAGTGATATGCACAGGAGGCTCTCTCAGCTCTCTCCCTCCTCATTGGCTCAGAAACAGCAGCGGTTGTTATTTGCTCCTGCTGCTGTCAATCACAGTCAGTGAGGAGGGAGCAGGGGGCAGGGCCGAGCCACGCTCTGTGTGTTGATGGACACACAGCAGTGGCGGAACTACCAGGGTTGCACTTGTGACCGGGCCCTGGCATTCCGCCGCTATGAGGAGGCCACAAAAGCCTGTTACACTCTCTCGTACACTGCTCAGACCCAGAACTGACAAAATCCCCCCTCCCAGAGCTGGACCTGCTCCTCCTCCACCCGCCCCTCTCCTCCTGTGTGTGCCCACAGACCTGCCAACATTACATTCCCCCGGCAGAGCTGTGCTCAGAAAGGGGAGGAGTAGGTGGGAAAGCCCAGCAGCTGCAACTACATGGTGGAGAATATGCAGACTGCATGAGCCTCCTTCCTTCCTGGGGTGAGTGAGCTCACCATCTATGGTGACTGGGGTGTCCCCCCCTCCCCTTTCTCTCCTGCCTCTGAATACACAGAAGTAAAGCAAGCTCTGTGGACTCTGATGTAAGGGGGCCTTACACTTACATCAGAGTCCACAGAGCTCCCTTTACTTCTGGTGAGCATAGACCCCCTTACATCAGAGTTCTCTTTTACACTAGAGTCCACATCATTCCCCCTCACATCAGAGCCCCCCCTTTAAGAGGGTTGTAAAGGTAAAAGTTTTTTCACCTTAATGCATTCTATGCATTAAGGTGAAAAAACATCCGACAATACCCCCCCCCGCCGTTTTACTTACCTGAACCCTCAAAAGTCCAGCGCTCGGCCCCGACATCCTCTTTGCCGCTCAGCCTGGCCGTTGACTGGCTAGAGTGGATGCATTGAAAGCAGCGCAGCCATTGGCTCGCACTGCTGTCAATCATATCCAATGACGCGGCGCACCGAGGGGCGGGGCAGAGTGATACAGTGAGCGGCTATGGCCGCTGGCTGTATCACGGGAGCGCGCCCGTCGCCGAGGGATCCCAGAAGACCAGGTTCGGGGGCCACTCTGTTCAAAACGAGCTGCACAGTGGAGGTAAGTATAACATGTTTGTTATTTTGTTATTTAAAAAAAAATATATATATATATCTTTAGTGATCCTTTAAGTCAGGGTTCCCAAAGCACCCCCCCCCCCCCCCTTACATTAGAGTTTCCCTTTACATTAGAGTCCACAGAGCTCCCCTTTCGGTGAAATTCTGTGGACTCTAATGTAAGGGGGGCTCTGCAGATGTAAGTTTAGATGTAAAGGGGAACTCTGCTGGCTCAAACGTAAAGGGGAACTCTGCGAGCCTGCTGCAGAACACGTGAAGGGGAACCATGATGAAGGGCCCTGCAATGGGAGTAAAGGCCCCAGAGATCAGTGGGAAAGGCCCCGGGATCAAAGTGAAGGCCCTGGGTCCGAGGGGCCCTTCATGTTTTCTTGCACTGAATGTTGTAGTTATGCCTCTGACACACAGAGTGTGGCTTGGGAGCGAGCACGCACAAGTGCCCCTCATAGCAAGCAGCTTCTTGCTATGGTGGGCACTCTACCGGGGGAGGAAGGAGCCAGGAGTTCCAGGAGGGGGGAGGGACCTGAAAATAGTAAGATTGGGGCTGCTCTATGCAAAACCATAACACAGAGCAGGTAAGTATGACATGTTTGTTATTTTAAGAAAAAAAATGTAGCATTTACAATCACTTCAAAAGGTAAGTCCGCCTTCTTCATGAAAAATGAAAAGGGTGAACTAACTCCAAGTATTCTGGCCACTCCTCCAGACTTTGCTGCACACAGTGACTGATAAGCAATGATTGGTCAGCTGTCAAGGACGTTTCAGCAACCAGAATGGCAGAGGAAGACCTGTGCACAGTGTTCCCAAAGAGCCGCCCGGTGCACGCGCGTGCGCGGTAGCGCGCGGGCACGCCGTGTGACAGCACTTGGCGCCAAAGGCTCTATTTAAAGAAGACTGTCACCATGCTGCCTTGCTGCTCGGTCTACAGCGTTTCCTAAGGCCCCTTGCTGCCTGTTGTTCTACTTACCTGATTCCAGTTACCCGGCTCGTCTTTGACCTACCCTGTTTGCTGCCAGTCTCTGATCCCGGCTTGTCCTGAAGCCTCTTCTGCCTCCTCCTTGGTCCGTTGCTGCCCGCCTGTTACCGACCCGGCTTGCTTCACGACTTCGCTTTTGGCTGCTCCTGTTGTACCGTATCTGCCCGCCAGTGTTGACCCAGCTTGCCTGCACCTGTTTGTGTTCCGGACTACAGGACACTTCCCAGTTGTTTGCTGTCTCCAGTTATCAGCCTGATCCTCCTGAACTACTTGTACTTCCTTGCTGTCTGCAGTCTTCAGTTACCAGCTGGCTTCCCCTGGACTACAATACACCTCCCTGCTACATGTTGTCTCCAGCTCCTAGTTTGTTCCTGCTTCCTACTGGGTCCCAGTTCCAGCCTGCTACTAACCTTCTCACTGCACATCAGAAGTCCGGATCAGCCACAACATCTGCTAACCTGTCAGGCACTTGTGCCCCTTTGCACTCCCGAGCCCCTGTCTGCTCTATCAGGGGTTCTCGAGCCAGAGGTATACGAGAAGCCGCTCCCTGCATACTGGGCTCAACCATCAGGTATGTGACATCAGCACAGCCACGTGACCATGCTGACCAATGAGAATCACAATTGAGGCTTCTTCATCCTGTAAGGTGTCCCAGATGAAGGAGGCGCTTCTCATTGGTCAGTGCGGTCACTTAGTAGCACTGATCAATGAGTGCTTTCCATTGTGAGCATTATGATTGATACTCACTCCGGGGGCCAATAGATTTTTTTTCTGCCTGTAAGCACCCTTTACTTAAATCAGGCATATCATACACTAAAATACACTCAGATGTAGCATCACCTCATCTAACAACTTTCCCAGGTTTTTATTTCTCATTGGGAGAATTAGAATGCCATACTGATTTATTCTGTCCAATATGAGTTATTTATTAAATCTGATATAAGGATAAAATCTGACGCGTTTCAAGCTATCACAGATTCCTCTTCATCAGGGCTGGGAAACATAAAACAAGGAAGTAAATATAGAATCAAATGCCTAAGTTAGGGGGTCTAAAAATATATATAATTAGTCTCTACGGAACTGAAACAACAAATCAAAAGTTGCATTTGTACAAGAAGACCTGTGGGAATAAAACCAATGGTATTAGGTATAGAATGTTTAACTTTTTACATTCTATACCTAATACCATTGGTTTTATTCCCACAGGTCTTCTTGTACAAATGCAACTTTTGATTTGTTGTTTCAGTTCCGTAGAGACTAATTATATAGTCTCTGTGTGGAGTATACTGTATATTCACTATTATATTGCATTATACCATACTATTTTATTATATATTATAAAATATTATATATATATATATATATATATATATATATATATATATATATATATATATATATACACATACAGTATCTCACAAAAGTGATTACACCCCTCCCTCACATTTTTGTAAATATTTTATTACCATATATACTCGAGTATAGGCCGACCTGAATATAAGCCGAGGCACCTAATTTTACCACAAAATAAAAAAAAAGCTTATTGACTCGAGTATAAGCCTAGGGTGGGAAATGCAGCTTCCCTCCCACACTTTATGTAGATTTCAAAGTGTCCCTGGAAATTGGCCTGTATACCATTCATAATATGCTGGGATATATAGCACAGCATGGCTGGAAATGACCGGTATGTCAGTCCAGTGTCACAGACCATGTAATGGGATATATAGAACTGTGTCCCTGACTGGTATCTAAGCCTAGTGCCATGCAGGGAATGCTCAGATATATGGCACAGTGTCCCTGGAAATTACTGGTATGTCAGTCCAGTGTCACATATGATATCCTGGAATACGTGGCACAGTTTCCCTGGAAATGCCCCTTATGCCAGTCTAGTGCCCTTCATGCCATACTAGGATATATGCTAGGATATATAGCACAGTGTCCCTGGAAATGCTCTGTATGCCAGTCTATAAAGCTTACCAGTCCCTGATGTCCCACTGTGTCAGATCTGTCCCGCTGTGTCTTGCAGCCGCGGTATCGATGTCCCGCCTCCTATGACACACGGCACAATGATTCCTAGCATTGGTTCACTGTGCCGTCTATCACAAGAGGAGGCGGGACATGCACAGCGATCTGACACAGCATGGGAGGGAAGGGAAACTCACAGGGGCACCGGGCCAATTCCCGAGCATCACCCAGCGGCACGGCGCGGCGCGGCCCCGCCCCTTTTTCTCCTCCATCTCGGACATTTTTTCACTCACTCGAGTATAAGCCGAGGCGGGTTTTTTCAGCCAAAAAAATGGTCTGAAAAACTCGGCTTATACTCGAGTATATACGGTATATCTTTTCATGTGACAACACTGAAGAAATGGCATTTTGCTACAATGTAAAGTAGTGAGTGTACAGCTTGTATAACAGTGTAAATTTGCTGTCCCCTCAAAATAACTCAACACACAGCCATTAATATCTAAACCATTGGCAACAAAAGTGAGTACACCCCTAAGTGAAAATGTCCAAATTGGGCCCAATTAGCCATTTTCCCTCCCCGGTGTCATGTGACTCATTAGTGTTACAAGGTCTCAGGTGTGAATCGGGCACAGGTGTGTTAAATTTGGCGTTATCGCTCTCACTCTCTCATACTGGTCACTGGAAGTTCAACATGGCACCTCATGGCAAAGAACTCTCTGCAGATCTGAAAAAAAGAATTGTTGCTCTACAAAAAAATGGCCTAGGCTATAAGAAGATTGCCAAGGCCTTGAAACTGAGCTGCAGCATGGTGGCCAAGACCATACAGCGGTATAACAGGACAGGTTCCACTCAGAACAGGCCTCGCCATGGTCCACCAAAGAAGTTGAGGTCACGTGCTCAGCGTCATATCCAGAGGTTGTCTTTGGGAAATAGACGTATGAGTGCTGCCAGCATTGCTGCAGAGGTTGAAGGGGTGGGGGGGTCAGCCTGTCAGTGCTCAGACCATACGCCGCACACTGCATCAAATTGGTCTGCATGGCTGTCATCCCAGAAGGAAGCCTCTTCTAAAGATGATGCACAAGAAAGCCCACAAACAGTTTGCTGAAGACAAGCAGACTAAGGACATGGATTACTGGAACCATGTCCTGCGGTCTGATGAGACCAAAATAAACCTATTTGTTACAGATGATGTCAAGCGTGTGTGGGGGCAACCAGGTGAGGAGTACAAAGACAAGTGTGTCTTGCCTACAGTCAAGCATGGTGGTGGGAGTGTCATGGTCTGGGGCTGCATGAGTGCTACCGGCACTGGGGAGCTACAGTTCATTGAGGGAACCATGAATGCCAACATGTACTGTGACCTACTGAAGCAGAGCATGATCCCCTCCCTTCAGAGACTGGGCCGCAGGGCAGTATTCCAACATAATGACCCCAAACACACCTCCAAGATGACCACTGCCTTGCTAAAGAAGCTGAGGGTAAAGGTGATGGACTGACCAAGCATGTCTCCAGACCTAAACCCTATTGAGCATCTGTGGGGCATCCTCAAACGGAAGGTGGAGGAGCGCAAGGTCTCTAACATCCACCAGCTCTGTGATGTTGTCATGGAGGAGTGGAAGAGGACTCCAGTGGCAACCTGTGAAGCTCTGGTGAACTCCATGCCCAAGAAGGTTAAGGCAGTGCTGGAAAATAATGGTGGCCACACAAAATATTGACACTTTGGGCCCAATTTGGACATTTTCACTTAGGGGTGTACTCACTTTTGTTGCCAGCGGTTTAGACATTAATGGCTGTGTGTTGAGTTATTTTGAGGGGACAGCAAATTTACACTGCTATACAAGCTGTACACTCACTACTGTACATTGTAGCCAAGTGTCATTTCTTCAGTGTTGTCACATGAAAAGATAGAAGAAAAAATACTTACAAAAATGTTAGGGGTGTACTCACTTTTGTGAGATACTGTATATATATATATATATATATATATATATATATATATATATATATATACATATATATATATCTATATCTATATCTATATCTATATCTATATATATATATATAGATATATTTTTTATATGCATGTTTAAAGAAATATGAACAATCCAAGAAGTAGATGCTTTTATAGATGCAGTTCATATTATTGTCCCCATTAGGGAGAATTTCCCTCACTTCCCCTCACTTCTTGTCCCAGTGACACCACAAGTGAAAGAATATGCCACAGGAGTACAATAGTGAGCCAGTTTCTGACCTATTCTGGTAACAGATGGCAATGTTTGGGTTTTACATATTTTCCCTTAACATAGTTTTCCTCAGTTATAGATACCACAATAGAAATAAATGAATGGAAATTGTACAGCCATGCACAGAGGCAGCCATAGAAAACAACCTCATGGAGAAGCCCTCCCCCACAATATCTAAGATTAGAAACACGATTTTGGCTGGGATCCCTCTTTAAGCTTTTGGCTTTTGGGTGTCTATGTCTGTTAGGCTTTCAGATTTTGAGTACCATAGGGCTTAAATAGGGACCCCCCCCCCCCCCTTCAGTTTCAGTTTTTGGTTATACTTGTCCATTAGACTTTCATTTTTTGGATTCTCTAAAGATTTGTCTGGGACCTCCCTTTAGGCTTTAATTTTTTAGGTACCCCAAGGTTTTGCCTGTTTTGCCTGGGATTTCTCTATTAGATTTTCAGTTTTTGGGTGCCTTGTTTTTGCGGGGATCCCCCTTTAGGCTTTTGTTTTTTGGAGACCCTAAGGTTTTGGCTGGGATCCCCTTTAGGCTTTTGGGTACCCTAAGGTTTTGCTCGGGAGCCCTCTTTAGGCTTTTGTTTTTTGGGTACCCTAAGGTTTTTACTGGGGTATCTCTTCAGGCTTTCAGTTTTTGGGTATCCTAAGATTTTTTTCTAGGATCCCCTTTATGCTTTTGGTTTTTGGGTACCCTAAGGTTTTGGTTAGGCTCCCCCTTTGGGCATTCGGCCAGGGCCGTCTTTTCGCATGGGCACGCTGGGCAGTTGCCCAGGGGCCCCACTTGCCTGGGGGGCCCCACCTGCCCAGCAACCCCAGCACTGGGCTCTGTAGTTCTACCAATATGGGCCCACCTGACCGGCTGACTGTCCTCACTGTGTGAGTGTGTCCACAGTCCACTCTGGCTGCTGTTCGTCCCCCACAGGCTTACGCCCGCTGAGGGGAGACGGAGAAGGCCGAGGCAGCGCTGAGACTGTGGACCTCCCTGCCTTCACCTATCCAGAGACATAGTGAATGTAGGGAGGCGGGTGGACACTAAAAAATTAAGTCAGCAGACCTACTGACACAGAATGAGAGAAGGCGGGGCAGGAGTTCTCCCCTCTGCGGCTGCATGGAGTACCTGTACCGTCATCTACCCATGAGGCAAGGCATCCTGGCGGGAGAAGGCATGGTGACAGAATTCCCACGGAATCGATTGATTGACGGTAAGTCAATCAAGTGACATTTTGCAGAGCTGAGCAGTTGATCCCAACCTCCACCACCTGTGCCTCTTAGTGATCCTATCCCCCCACCACTTATCTCATCCCTATCCCGCCCATCACCTCTGTTGTAGAAGTAATGGGGGGGATGGGAATGAGATCAGTGGTGGGGGGATAGAATCAGTAAGAGGCACAGGTGGTGGTGGGAGAGGATGGCACCACCACTGCCACTGCTACCACCCCCCTTCAAGTACCACACAGCCACCCCCCCTCAAGTACCACCGCTGCCACCCCCTAAGTACCACCACTGCCACCCCCCCAAGTACCACTGCTGCCACCCCCCAAGTACCACCGCTGCCACCCCCCAAGTCTCACCTCTGCCATGCCCAAGTACCACCTCTTGCCACCCCCTCAAGTACCACCACTGCCACCCCCCTCAAGTACCACCACTGCCACCCCCAAGTACCACCGCTGCCACCCCCCTAAGTACCACCGCTGCCACCCACCAAGTACTACCGCTGCCTACCCCCCAAGTACCACCTCTTGCCACCCCCCTCAAGTACCACCGCTGCTACCCCTCCCCTCAAGTATCACTGCTGCCACCCCCCTCAACATCACCGTTGCCACATCCCCTCAAGTATCACAGCTGCCACCCCCTCAACATCACCGTTGCCACCCTCCCTCAAGTACCAAAGCTGCCACCCCCCCTCAAAATTACCACTGCCTCCCCCCTAAGTACCACTGCTGCCACCCTCCCTCAACTACCGCCGTTTTTAGGGCCCCAGTGCACTGTATTGCCCGGGGGCCTATAATGCTCTTAAGATGGCACTGCATTCGGCTTTTGAGTTTTTGGATACCATAAGGTTTTTGTTGGGCTCCCCTTTAAGCTCTCAGTTTTTGGGTACCATAAGGTTTTTGCTGGGACCCCCTTTCGGCTTTCAGGTACCCTAAGGTTTTGGCTGGGATCACCCTTTTTCCTTTCAGTTATTAGGTGCCATAAGATGATGGCTGAGATCCTTTTTGGCTTTCAGGTACCCTAAGATTTTGTCTGGGATCCCTGTTTTGGCTTTTGGTTTTGGGGTACCCCTAAGGTTTTGGTTGGTATTCCTCTTTACGCTTTTTTTTTTGGAGATCCTAAAGTTTTGACTGGGATCCCCCTTTAGGTTTTTGGGTACCCTAAGATTTTGTTTGTGAGCCCTCTTTAGGCTTTTGTTCTTTGGGTACCCTAATGCTTTGTCTGGGGCCTCACTTTAGGCTTTCGGTTTTGGGATAGTCTAAGATTTTGGCTGGGATACCCCTTTAGGCTTTTGGTTTTTGGGTACCCTAAGGTTTAGGCTCCCCCTTTAAGCTTTCAGTTTTCAGATGCCGTCAGGTTTTTTCTGAACCCCCTTTTGGCTTTCAGTTGATGATGGCTGAGATCCCCTTTAGGCCTTCAGGTATCCTAAGATTTTGGCTGGGATCCCTGTTTTGGATTTTGGTATTGGGGTACCCTAATGTTTTGGCTGAGATTCTTTAGACGTTTAAGTACCCTAAAGTTTTGTTTGGGCGACCTCTTTAGGCTTTTGTTTTTTGGGTACCCTAAGGTTTTGGCTGGGGCATCTCATTAGGCTTTTGGTTTTTGGGTACCCTAAGATTTTGGCTAGGCTCCCCCTTGGGCTTTCAGTTTTTGAGTTTTTAGGTACCATAAGGTTTTTGCTGGGCTCCTCCTTAAGCTTTCAGTTATTAGGTATCGTCAGGTTTTTTTCTGGGACCCCCTTTTGGCTTTAAGTTGGTGATGGCTGAGATCCCCTTTAGACCCTTAGGTACCTTAAGAATTTAGCTGGGATCCCTGTTTTGGATTTTGGTTTTGGGGTACCCTAAGATTTTGGCTGGGATTCCTCTTTAGGCTTTTGGGTACCCTAAGATTTTGGCTGGAATCCCCATGTAGGCTTTTAGATTTAGGCCTCATGCCCACGGACGTTTTTATAGCCGCTTTTATGAGTGTTTTTTGCAGCTTAAAAACGCCTCTCCATGTTAGCCTATGGCCTCATGCCACCATGGCGTTTTTGAGCTGTAAGTGGCATAGGCGTTTTTAAGCTCCAAAAAAAACTCAGGACCAGTGCATTCTGAGGCTCCAGCGCTAGAGCTGTAAAAATTCCAGATGCCAGTAAAAGGTGTTAAACGCGATTTAAAGAGGCTTAACACAGCGTTATGCCCTGTCCAGCGTTTCTCTGTCACTATTCAAGATCAATTGTTCCCTATGGGAGCCCATCGATTTGAATAGAAGTCGCACCAGAAGTTGGATCAAGATGATCCAACTTGCGGTGCGACTTGTACTGAGAATCTTGAAGGGGAACCCCGACAAAATTTTGCATGAGGTTCCCCCCAAGATCCATATCAGACCCTTATCTGAGCATGCAGCCTGGCAGGTCAGGAAAGGGGGGGACGAGCGAGCGTACCCCCCCTTGGACCATACCAGGCCACATGCCCTCAACATGGGGGGTTGGTGCTTTGGGGCAGAGGGGGCCCCTGTGCCCCCCCCAAAGCACCTTGTCCTCATGTTGATGAGGACAAGGGCCTCTTCCCGATAACCCTTGCCCGGTGGTTGTCGGGGTCTGCGGGCGGGGACTTATCGTGATCTGGAAGCCACCTTTAACAAGGGATAAGGGCCCCCCACCATAGGTTTTTAATGCCGCTTTTTTTCCTGGCGTCGATACTAGCTTTGCAGCTCGTTTTTTAAAACGTCCGTGGGCTACCTTTTGCCTGTTTACAAACGTTGAATGGAATGTTAGCATGATGTGTTGTTGATCATCTGGAATTAAGATATAAAAATAGAAACACATTTTTCAGAGCTATTTATCCCCTCTATATAACCCTGTCCATGGACCGAAACTGCAAAAAAAACAAAATGACAAAACACTGAATAATAAAAGAAAAAGAAACAAAATAACAACCGCAGCAGTAAAGGGAAACAAACAAATCTGCTGCTTAATTTATAAACTGCGTGAGTGAGGAATACAGAGGAAATATTATCACAACGAGGAGGAACAACGCCACAAAACACCAATAAGCAATGAATCGTGCGCGCTCCTCGGTCCGGGACAGGAGGACCAGAAGGACATTAAAACATTAATAATCATAAATTGCTTTTGTGAAGGAAACCTGGGATGTCATACACAACAATAATTAGAACTTCCTTCCAAGCGAACACATAAATCTGTACAATCCTCCGCGGAGTGCGTGTAGAGGATCTGCAGGAAAAGCTGAACGCCAACAACCCCCATCCATGGAAAAGTAGAAAATATCTTATAATAATACTAATACTCAGCCACACAGACAATCGATAGCCCGCAGCAACTATTATTATTGTCATTTGTTATTACATGTTAATAAAAGCTCCAGCATATTCCACAGCGCTGTACAGAGAACACTGAGCCAGTCGGTCTCTGCACCGCAGGAGCTTACACTCTAATGATCCCCACAGTCACAACCTTTTGTACCACCTGCCCCACCCTATTAGATTGTAAGCTCTTCTGAGCAGGGCCCTCTTAATCCTCTTGTATTTTATTGTATTGTAACTGTATTGTCTCCTTGTATATTGTAAAGCACTGCGTAAACTGTTGGCGCTATATAAATCCTGTATAATAGTAATAAAAATAATATCCCACCACAGTCACACACTTTTACTATTACAGTATACATGTATAGAGCACTGACATATTCTGCAGCGCTGCACAGAGAACACTGAGCCAGTCATCTCAGTCTCTGCACCATAGGAGCTTACACTCTAATGTCTTCATCATAGTCACATGCTATTATTATACATTTACATAGCGCTGACATATTCTGCAGCGCTGCACAGAGAACACTGAGCCAGTCATCTCAGTCTTTGCACCATAGGAGCTTACACTCTAATGTCTTCATCATACCCTGTTTCCCCGAAAATAAGACCTAGCGTGATTGTCAGTGATGGCTGCAATATAAGCCCTACCCCCCAAATAAGCCCTACTCTGTTTCCCAGAAAATAAGCCCTACCCTGAAAACAAGACCTACAAAGACTTTAACTAGGGCTTATTTGGGGGGTAGGGCTTATATTGCAGCCATCACCGACAATCACGCTAGGTCTTATTTTCAGGGAAACAGGGTAGTCACATGCTATTATTATACATTTACATAGCGCTGACATATTCTGCAGTGCTGTACAGAGATCACTGAGCCATTCATTTTAGTCCACACCACAGGAACTTACACTCTAATCCCCCCCCCCCCACAGTCGCACGCACACTATTATTAATATACATTTCTTTAGCTCTGACATATACCGCAGTGCTGTACAAAGAACACTGAGTCAATCCCATCAGTCCCTGCACCAGAGGAGCTTATGCTCTAATGTATCAACTAATCATAGCCACATGCTGTTATACATTTATATAGTGCTGGCATATTCTGCAGTGCTGCACAGAGCGCACTGAGCCATTCATATTAGTCTACACCAGTGGTTCTCAACCTCAGTCCTCAAGTACCCCCAACGGGCCAGGTTTTCAGGTTTTTCTTTACTTTGCACAGCTGCTTTAAATCAATATCAATGACATGGTATTGATAAAAGCTATTTTATCTAAGGGAAGTTCCCAAAACATGGCCTGTTGGGGGTACTTGAGGACTGAGATTGAAAACCACTGGTCTACACCACAGGAACTAGCACTCCAATGTCACAGACTATTATTATTATTATTATTATACATTTATATAGCCCTGACATATACCGCAGTGCTGTACAAAAAACACCGAGCCAACCACATCAGTCAGTCACACACTATCACTATCATATATTTATATAGCTCTGAGCAGCACTCTACAGAATGCACTGAGCCATTCCCATACATCTCTGCGCCAGAGGAGCTTACACTCTAATATCTCACCACAGCCGCACACTATTATTACTATTATACATTCATATAGCTATGATAAATTCTGCAGTGCTGTACAAAGAACACTCAGCCAATCACATCAGTCTTGGCACCAGAAGAGCTTACACTCTAATGTACCCACCTCTGTCACACACTAATATTTTTGTACATTTATATATGTAGCTCTGACATATACCGCAATGCTTTACAGAAAGCACTGAGCCATTCACATTAATCTTTGGACCTGAGGAGCTTACGCTCTAATGTCCCACTACAGTCGCAAATCGTTATTTTACATATATATAGTTCTGACATATTCCACAGTACTGTACAGAGACCATTAAGCCAGTCACGTTAGTCTCTGAACCAGAGGAGCTTACACTCTAATGTCTTCACCAGAGTCGTAATGTGCTCCCACTGTGATGATCAGTGCTTTAAACAAGTAAAATTGCACAGACATTTTAGATTTATTTTTTATCCTTCTCAGAGCTCGGTACGGTCCCCTGAGAGTTCCTTCTCTTTAATCACTGTAATTAATTAATATCTACAGACAAACCTGCTCAGGTCTCAGTGGATTCTGGGAAATGTGCGATTTTGGGAGAGACTTCTGTACTCCCTATAGAAGACCCGCAAACCTAAAATATTCTTGAATACATTCATTTTCTCACTTTTAAGCTTTGCAGTGCATGACATGTATGGTGAATTCCTGTGCGTTCACTTTCTGTTGGCAAACGTTTTAATTTCAAGCCAACACTACAAATGTACTAAAAAAAGGAAGGTTAGAGCTTGCTGCCTCTTTGACATACACTATATTACTAAGAGTACAAAAGTATTGGGACGCCTGCCTTTACACCCACATGAACTTTAATGGTATCCCAGTCTTATGCCCGGTACACACGGTCGGACATTGATTGGACATTCCGACAACAAAATTCATGGATTTTTTCGGACGGATGTTGGCTCAAACTTGTCTTGCATACACACGGTCACACAAAGTTGTCGGAAAATCAGATTGTTCTAAACGCTGTGACATAAAACACGTAGGTCGGGACTATAAACGGGGCAGGGGCCAATAGCTTTTGTCTCTTAATTTATTCTGAGCATGCGTGGCACTTTGTGCGTCAGATTTGTGTACACACGATCGGAATTTCCGACAACGGATTTTGTTGTCGGAAAATTTTAAAGCCTGCTCTCAAATGTTGTGTGTCGGAGATTCCGATGGAAAATGTGTGATGGGGCCTACACACGGTCGGAATTTCCAACAACAAGGTCCTATCACACATTTTCCGTCGGAAAATCCGACCGTGTGTACAGGGCATAAGTCCGTAGGGTTCAATATTGAGTTGGCCTCACCCTTTGCAGCTATAACAGCTTCAACTCTTCTGGGAAGGCCATCCACAAGGTTTAGGAGTGTGTCTATGGGAATGTTTGACCATTCTTCCAGAAGAGCATTTGTGAGGTCAGGCTCTGATGTTGGACGAGAAGGCCTGGCTCACAGTCTCCGCTCTAATTCATCCCAAAGGTGTTCTATCGGGTTGAGGTCAGGACTCTGTGCAGGCCAGTCAAGTTCCTCCACCCCAAATTCGCTTATCCATGTCTCTATGGACCTTGTATGTGCACCAGGGGCGGACTGACCATTCGGGCACTCGGGCACTGCCACTAAGGGGCCCCATCAGGGTTGTCAGCCTCAATAAAATCAGGGACAGTATGTAAAAATCTGTGTTTTTTAAAAAAATCCCAAGGTTATAGCTGCCCGCCGCTCCAGTACCTTTTCAGTGTGTGTATGTGTATTCTCTGTGTGTATACTATGTTTGTATATTGTGTGTCTGTGTGTGTATACTGTATGTATGTGTGTGTGTATACTGTGTGGCCCCATAATCTATTGCCTGGGGGACCCATAATCTCCTATTGCCCGGGGGCCCCATGAGTTGTCAGTCCACCCCTGATGTACACTGTTTCAAATCATTTGGTGGAGGGGGGATTATGGTGTGGGGTTGTATTTAAAGGGTTGGGCTTGGCCCCTTAGTTCCAGTTAAGGGAACTCTTAGGGTGTCAGCATACCAAGACAATGTGGACAATTTCATGTGCCCAACCTTGTGGGAACAGTTTGGGGATGGCCCCTTTATGTTCCAACATGACTGCACACCAGTGCACAAAGCAAGGTCCATAAAGACATGGATGAGCGAGTTTGGGGTGGAGGAAATTGACTGGACTCGAGTCCGTCGGAAAGATTTGAAACATGTTTTATTTCTAGGACCGTTGGACTTTTGGGAAAAAAAAGTCCGCTGGAGCCCACACACGGTCGAATTGTCCGACAGAGTCCGGTCCGCTGGACCTAGTCCGTCGAAAAGTCTGCTCGTGTGTATGCGGCATTAGGATTACCTATAGGTACTGTAAATATCTCCTAAACATGCGCCGTTTAGCAGATATCTACGGTATACCCTGCCGATGACATCATCGGCGCATGCGATCTGAAGGATCGGCTGCCCATTGCCATTTCTTCAGAGCCATGTGTGTGACCAGCATCGCCCGCGCACATGCACAGGAGTGACGTCATCGCGGCTCTGACAATTCACAGCACCAGAGACTGCGATCCCAGAGGAAACACCGGGGGAGATGTCAGCCATCCCAGCGGTGTGCGGATGCCGCTGTGGGGGCTTCAATCTAAGGTAAGTATTTCATAATGAGCTACAATAGTATGCGAAGCATACTAGCTCATTATGCCTTTGTCTTACAGTTTTGTTTTGTTTTTTTTTTGGGGGGGGGGGGGTTACAACCTCTTTAAAACATATCAACATAGTAACAGTTCATCAAAGGTGAATAATTGTGAATCAGGGTTTCATGTCAGGGTCATTGGTGCATCTGTAATATGGCCCCCTACTCAGGTATTTTATCCACTTAGATGCTCCTCCTAAGTAATTGGGTTATGGTCCCTTTAAGAGCATTTAATCCACGCACTGTTTGATGCCATGTAGGAACAAAAAGGATGGCCCAATAGTGTAATATGTACAAACATCGATTTATTTAGTAATAAAATACTGCTTTCATTTATTAAAAAACACCAGGCATTAATGGGGGTACCATTCTTCCTGATATGACGTCATTTCCGGTCCACGTTCCTACAGGCCCTGTCTGTGTCAATAGACGCAGCAGCAGGAGACACAGGAGTGCGCCCGCACGGGTGTCCCGAGGGAGAGCGGCTCTCCAACGGGGCACTCGATGCGGGGAGGAGCCAGGAGTGTCGCTGAGGGACCCCAGAAGAGGAGGATCGGGGCCACTCTGTGCAAAACCAACTGCATAGAGGAGGTAAGTATGACATGTTTGTTTTTTTGTTTTGTTTTGTTTTGTTTTTTAAACTGAACCTTTAGATATTCTTTAAGGGCTGTTAAAAAAAATGGCCAAACTTACAAAAACGTGAGTTTATCAACTGCAGTGTGTATGAGGCTTAAAAATAATCTCCATGATCTGCCGATGAATAAAACAGAAAAGATACAAAAGTAACAAAGTTACTTTGTTTGTCTCTATCACCTGTCTGAGAAATGTTTCTAAACAATGCTACTTTGTATCTCTCTATCTCATGTCTTAAACATGTTTATAATTAATGTTACCTTGAATCTCTCTGTCTCAGTGCGCATGTGCAAGTGGCTCTTGAGCTCGGTTAAATGCATTTTGTTCACTGCACGGCCAAAATCTTAATAAATGTCAAGCAACGCAAATGCAATTGCGTGGGTTGAATGGGCGCACCTCAAAAACTTGACTTTTTTTATGCTGGTTCACCTTTATGTATTTTTTAAGGAGATTTGCACACAGGTCATGTTAGGTTGCCAACATGTGACATGCACCTTGGTAAAATTATGTAAAAAGACTCTCGCTACTCTAGCTCCTCCTAAAAGGGCATTTAACCTTTCCTCTCTAATGCATATGATTTTCTTGGGCTAACTTTTGCTTTTAAAAGGGAACTCCACACCCCATTCTCCAATTCTCTTGTTTCCCCCTCTAACCCCTTGGATTTCCATGGGCTACCTTTTGCTTTTAAAGGGGAACTTCGCACTCCACTCCATTCTCAAAAGGCTGTGAGCTGCCTTCACCAATCCAAACTACATCCTTTTTCTGAGCATAAAACAGAGCCAGCCAGGAAAGGGGCGAGAAGAGCGATCGCACAACCCCCTCCTGAACCATAGAAGGCCATATGCACTCAACATAGCTGGCTGCCTTTGGGGCATGTTGGACTCAGCCCAATACCAACCACAAAGCACATTGTACCCACTAGTTTAAAGGGGCTTTCCACATTCCGTAAAGCCCTCTGTCTGCAGCCCCCCCACAACCCCAGCCTAGGGTTGTGTGGAAGAGGCCCTTGTCCCCCTGAATATGGGAACAAGGTGGTTGACTTTTGGGGTGCCTGAGCCCCTGGCTTGCTGTGTTTTGGCTAGGGGTTTGTTAATGTGTGTCAGGGGCACAATCTTTTTTTAGTTTGGGGTGGTATTTTTCACATGGGGGTTCTCATTTTAAGCCTTAATATACCCAAATGGCTTTGTATGTATTGGGGGGGCAGGCTATTTTTTTGTTGTGGGTTAAAATCTTGCAGCTGCAATGTAGATTTGTAAGTTTTCTCTAAAGTCGTACATCTTTGAACCAGCATTTTGGATTCATGCTACAGATACAGATGCACCACTTTACAGGCAGAGTAAGCCCCCACCCACCCAAGTTACCAAGTTACTCGCTTTTAAGCAATTTTGCATTTTTAAGGGCGCTTCTCCTTGTTTCGCTTTTGGGGTTGTCCAAATTGGTGACATTGATATATGTCCCTCAGGATAGGACCTGGGCCCCCATACCCATTTTAAGGCCAATAACTAGAAGATAAGCCAGCCAAAATTAACAAGTTAATGCCCTGTTACTGGGAGCCAGGAACATATTTGTGTATTTTGGGCACCATGGGTGGACATGACATCACCCGGCTCTAAATAGGGGCAGGGAATTTTGATCCAGAAGATGGACTGTCTCTTCGAATGAGGCAAATTTGGAAGTTATGTTGATAAAAAGCTCAATTCATATAAAATGGGATCAGTTCTCTGCTAAATAAATAATAATAAAAAATAATATTTTCCTGATGTAGCACCCTGGTTGTAGGCAGGATTGCTATTAAATTTAGTTTGCTAGGTGGTAACTAGCCTGGCTAATTGGTAGGGGGGATCCACTGACTTTTCTCTAACTCTGGATTTGATGCACCTCTCTCTTCTGTCACTAGGTGGCACTGTTGCCTGTGGCATTAGAATGACAAGGGCATAGTGAATTCATACTAGGAGTGGATGGGTTGTCTCAGCCAATTGGCAGGGGTTTCTTTGGCCCCTTGGCTTGCAGTGAGAGCCTATTTTTTTGGAAGGAGCCAGATGATCGGGGGTTCTGTGCCACCTGGACGGCTGTCTGGGTGGACGTGTTTTACAAGGCTCCGGGTTGCTAGGCCAGAAGCCAGAGGCCTATCCTGGGAGCACCTGGCTGCTGAGCTGTTTGAGGCCTATCCAGATTTGAGAAAAGCAGCGCGGGCTTGGAAGCCCAACCAAGTTGCGGGAGGGTCAGCCGGCAAGTAAGGATCAAGGCTATAGGTAACTACTTCCATACACGCCACTTTCCCCCCCTTCCTGCCCAGGACAATTTTTAGCTTTCAGCGCTGTTGCACTTTGAATGTCAATTGCGTGGTCATGCAGCACTGTACCCAAACTAAATTTTTATCATTTTCTTCCCACAAATAGAGCTTTCTTTTTGTGGTATTTGATCACCTCTGTGGTTTTTAATTTTTTGCGCTGTAAACGAAAAAGACTGACAATTAAAAAACAAACAAACTGATGGGCACTGATAGGTGGCACTGATAGACAGCACTGATGGCACTGATAGGCAGCACTGGCAGCACCGATAGATGGCACTGATGGACACTGATAGGCGGCACTGATGGGCACTGATAGGTGGCACTGGATAGGCGGCACTGATGAGGAGCTACTGACAGACATTACTATGTGCCACTGATTGGCACTTTGATGGGGCACTGCAGACATTACTGATGGGGCACTGTTGTGGGCACTGATTGACACTGTTGTGGGCACTGACAGGCGTTTATTATGGGGACAGGCTGGCAGGTGTTGGGCACTAATTGGCAGCTGATGGGCAGCTTTTGATGGGGGCTCTGCTGGTAATCAATGTGCTGATTATCAGCCCAGCCCCCCCCCCCCCCTCTGACAGGGAGGGCTGCCGATCGGCTCTCCCCATCAGAGTGAACCAAGGAAAGCCGTTTACCGGCACTTCCTGGTTCACGCGATGATCAGCTGGGATTGGTCAATTGGTCACAGCTGATTACGTGGTAAGAAGTCTCTGTCAGAGGCTCCATATCACGATCGGAGGTGCGGTATGTCCGGACTGACACACCGCACCTCCGATCGCCATGCTGCGCGCCGCCCGGTTGTGTTATCCAGATCACGTCATATGACCTCCAGTCAGCATATCATAACCACTGTGCCGCCGTCATTCTGCTATATTGTAGGTAAGAGGGGAAACAGTCGCCACCAAGGGACAACCACTATTGTTATCAGAGGCCAGTGTATGGAACTCTGAAGAAGAACCAGAGCAGCCTTTTCACCAGCAAAAACCTTTTCACCAGCCGGAGATGGTGTAGAAGTGGGAAAGCTTCAGCGGAGTGTCAAGCCAGGGACCCCGTGGGTTAGCAGGGCTGAAGCTTGAGGAGTATACAGCGGGTTAGCTGTGGAAGAGCTCGGGGGATCCAGTGACAACTGGGATCTTGAAGTCTGGTGAGAGACTGGGAGCTCAGTGAGGGAAGATCTACAGTGGGATACTATGAGATGTGAGAGAAGATCTATAATGGGCTACTGTGAGTTACATGTATAGATCTCTATTGACTGTTGAAAGTTCAGTTGTCACAGGAGACAGCAGTTCTACAAATACAGTTGCTGCATCCAGCTTAAAGGCTCTCTACCTGTATAGCTGTCTGCCTATTATTTTTGCCTAGGAGTCTGCCAAATGCTATTGCATCTGCCTAAGGTTGCCCTAGCTCTAACCCTCTCTCCACCAGTTCTGTCTAAGAGACAATAAATCTCTTTTTCTTGCATTCAAAAAGTGACTGGCGCCCATGTTTCCAACTTGCATTACACCCAACATGCCTAATAACCCCACACTACGAGGAAGGATGTCAGCTCTCCCTGACTCTGGAGGTCATGATTAGGCTTTGGGGGTCGGGGACACTGCTACACTTATTAAGGACATGACATTGGAAATGTCTTCAACTGGGGCTTCCCTGTGACCCCTGCCAATCAGTCCGATCTGGATCTCATCCACTCTTTAACCAATGATGCCCACGCTTCAGGAAAAAGGGAAGGCTCTTGTAGCAAACTGGTGAGGCCACTCCATTCAATTGACTGCGAAATTGACCTGCAAGGATTTTGCTAAGCACCAGATTTAATACCCTACAATGAAAAAAGCAGAAATACTGTATATTCACAAATATTACATCTAATAATCACCCACTGATGCAGCCAACAAGTTATTGCATCATCTAAGTCCAAACAATCATTAAACGTTGGAGTTGGCGTGCTTTTATGCTTTGCCAGGCATCCCCAACCGCAGGGTCTGAGTATGCACTTCCATACCGGGCGCTGGGATTGGAGGTTCTGGTCTGTAGCCACCTTGTTAAAACCAAACATAAATACAAAGTCTGCCCTGTTACTGGGGGCCAGGAACATATTTGTGTATTTTGGGCACCATGGATGGACATGACATCACCCGGCTCTGTGCTCCGAAATAGCTTTTGGAGCTTACAAAACTTTTCCCCGAATCTGCAAATCATCAGAAAAGTGTGGGAATGGCGTTCCCAGGGCGGAATAAATCTTGAAAATATTGCCCATTTGTAACAAAGAGCAACAGCTTGATTCAGTGCTTACTGTCTAATATTTCTGTGTAAATGGAACGCTGGCCCACGGAACGGCAGCCTCAGATGTATTGTAAAATGTTCTCCTGCAAGAGAGTGGATCTAATTTCAGACTCTGCTTGTGCAGCTGCCTAGCAGGCCCATCTGGAAGCAACTAGCAGGTCAACTTTCAAAGCCGTCTTCAAGATGCTGCAAATTCAAGAGTTGAGAACACACCTCGTGCTCTCCACCTGCGCAGTTTGCGAGCTCTTTTTTTTCCCCTTCTAATGAGGTAGGTGCCATCCTAGGAATACAAGAGATCTCTGTGTGCGCGAAGTCTCAGTCTAGAAGGGTGCCTATTATTCCCTCGTTTATTTCTGGGGAAGAAGTCATCCTCAAAATATGTCATAATATACACTGCAACATGATCAAATGACCAAGGAAAATATACAAAACATCCAATGGCAGAACAGGACGTGCCGAACACATCTGCCATTTCCTGCGTGCGTGGGGGCTTCGTATGAAGTCTCAGGGCATGACGTTCGGTAATTATATTTTAAAGGAGTGTTTCGCTAATGGTGGTATACACTGCAATAGTCAAACTACAGCATGATAACTTGTATTCCTTGTAGACTGTAAACTGCATATACACTATATTGTCAAAAGTATTGGGACGCCTGCCTTCACACACATGAACTTTAATGGCATACCAGTCTTAGCCCGTAGGGTTCAATATTGAGTTGGCCTCACCCTTTGCAGCTATAACAGCTTCAACTCTTCTGGGAAGGCTGTTCACAAGGTTTAGGAGTGTGTCTATGGGAATGTTTGACCATTCTTCCAGAAGTGCATTTGTGAGGTCAGGCACTGATGTTGGATAAGAAGGCCTGGCTTGCAGTCTCCGCTCTAATTTGTCCAAAGGGTTCAATATTGAGTTGGCCCACCCTTTGCAGCTGAGTCTCCGCTCTAATTCATCCCAAAGGTGTTCTATCGGGTTTAGGTCAGGACTCTGTGCAGGCCAGTCAATTTCCTCCACCCCAAACTCGCTTATCCATGTTTTTATGGACTTTGCTTTGTGCACTGGTCCAAATCATTTGGTGGAGGGGGGATTATGGTGTGAAGTTGTTTTTCAGGGTTTGAGATTGACCCCCTAGTTCCAGTGAAGGGAACTCTTAATGGGTCAACATACCAAGACATTTTGGACAATTTCATGCTCCCAAATTTGTGGGAACAGTTTGGGAATGGGCCCTTCCTGTTCCAACATGACTGCGCACCAGTGCACAAAGCAAGGTCCATAAAGACGTGGATGAGAGAGCTTGGGGTGGAGGAACTTGACTGGCCTTCACAGAGTCCTGACCTCAACCCGATGGAATACCTTTTAGGATGAATTAGAGCGGAGACTGCGAGCCAGGCCTTCTTATCCACATCGGTGCCTGACCTCACAAATGTGCTTCTGGAAGAATGGTCAAACATTCCCACAGCCACACTCCTAAACCTTGTGGACGGCCTTCCCAGAAGAGTTGAAGCTGTTATAGCTGCAAAGGGTGGGCCAACTCAATATAGAACCCTACGGACTAAGACTGGGATGTCATTAAAGTGCATATAAAGGCAGGCGTCCCAATACTTTTGACAATAAAGTGTAGGTGTGAGAACTGAAGTGGTTAAATCTGAGTTGGTACCTTGATGACCCTTTCACACACCTCCTCTGTCACCAGCTCCATCTAGCTCTCTGTAAAGGGCCACATCTGAACTCTAGACCCCTACACAATACTTTTGGAAATATAGTGTATGTCTTACTTAGTCACAAGAATGACTTCTATCTGGCTGCTGCTGGCAGAAACAATGTAGCAAAAGCATCAGGGAAAAGAAGAAATTTAAAAAAAAAGGAAAAGGAAAAAAAAGAAGGATGCTCAGAAGAAGGACTCTATCAATGATGCAGCCACTCATCCTTTATACCATACAGAAACCCTTGAAAGAGCTTTCACGTCCCAGGGAACCACAGCTAATAATGATTATATATACAGTGCACAGTCCATTAGCATGATCAGTAAGCTATAGATAGAATAATGACTGAAAGAAAAGGAATGTGGTGTACATAGCGTATCGTAGGACATAATTATTTTCAGTAATAGTCAGGAAAAGAAATTAATTAATATTTAACGGGTGAAGGATTTACTTAAATTCATAGTCAGTGGGAGAATCCCCCCCCCCCCTTACATTGGGGATTAGTTGGAGAGGGATCTCCTAAATTGGTGGTCAGTGTCTGAATAGCCCCCCTTACATTGGGGGATCAGTGGGAGAACAACCTCCTTAAATTAGTGGTCGTGGGAAAATGGACCCTTACCATGGGGGTCAGTGCGAGGAAGAGCCTCCTTAATCTGGCGATCATGGGAGAATATCCCCCTTACACTGGGGCTTGTGAGAGAAGGACCTCCTTGAATTGGTGGTCAGTGGGAGAAGGGTCCCCTAACATTGGGAGTCAGTGGGAGAAGGACCACTTTAAAATGATAGTCAGTGGACTAATGACCCCCTTACATTGGGAGTAAGTGGGAGAACAACATCTATAAATTGGTGGTTTGTGGGAAAAAGACACCCTACCATGGGGGTCAGTGTGAGAACTGCCTCCTTAAATTGGTGGCCATTGGGATAATGGCCCCCTACTTTGAATGTCAGTGAGAGGAGGACCTCCTTAAATTGTTTGGTCAGTGGGATAATGGTCGCTTACATTGGGAGTCAGTAGGAGAACTGCCTCCTTAAATTGGTGGTCATTGGGATAATGATACCCTCACATTGGGAATCAGTGGGAGAAAGTCCTCCTTAAATTTTTGGTCAGTGGGAAAAGGGGTCCCTTGTCATGACATTCAGTGTGTGGGGCATCTTCAAATTGGTGATCAGTGGGAGAATATCCCTCTTACACTGGGTCTCGTTAAGAGGAAGATCTTATTAAATTGGAGGTCAGTGGGAGAAGAACTACTTTAAATTGAATGCCAGTAGGATAATGCTCCCCTTATATTGGGGGCCAGTGGGAGAAGGACCCATTTAAATTGGCGGTCAGTGGGATAATGCTCACCTTTCATTGGGGACCATTGGGAGAAAGACCACTTTAAATTGGAGATCAGTGGGATAATGCTTCCCTTATATTAGGGGCCATTGGTAAAAATACCACTTAAAATTGAAGGTCAGTGAGATAATGCTCCACTTATATTGGGGGCCAGAGAAAGAAGAACCACTTTAAATTGAAGGTCAGTGGGATAATGTTCCCCTTACATTGGGGGCCAGTGGGGAAGGACCATTTTAAATTGGAGGTTAGTGGGAAAAAGCTCCCCTTAAATTGATGGTCAGTGGGAGAAGGACCACTTGAAATTGGAAGTCATTGGGATAATACTTCCCTTATATTGGGGCCCGATGGGAGAAGGACCACTTTAAATTAGAGGTTAGTGGGATAATGGTCCCCTTACATTGGAGACCATTGGGAAAAAGACCACTTTAAATTGGTGGTCAGGGGGATAAAGTTCCCTTTATATTGGGGGCCAGTGGAAGAAGGACCACTTTAAATTGGAGGCCAGTGGGATAATGCTCCCCTTATATTGGGGACCATTTGGAGAAAGGCCACTTTAAATTGTAGGTCAGTGGGATAATGCTCCCCCTTATATTAGGGGCCAGTGGAAGAAGGACCACTTTAAATTGGAGGTCAGTGGGATAATACTTCCGTTATATTGGAGTCCAGTGGGAGGAGGACCACTTTAAATTAGAGGCCAGTGGGATAATGCTCCCCTTATATTGGGGACCATTTGGAGAAAGGCCACTTTAAATTGTAGGTCAGTGGGATAATGCTCCCCCTTATATTAGGGGCCAGTGGAAGAAGGACCACTTTAAATTGGAGGTCAGTGGGATAATACTTCCGTTATATTGGAGTCCAGTGGGAGGAGGACCACTTTAAATTAGAGGTCAGTGGGATAATGGTCCCCTTATATTGGGACCATTTGGAGAAAGACCACTTTAAATTGTAGGTCACTGGGATTATTCTCCCCCTTATATTTTGGGCCAGTGGCAGGGCCGGACTGGGAATGAAAACCAGCCCTGGAAAAAATGTCATACCAGCCCCATAGCATTATTATACCAGCCCAACAGCATAACGTCATTATTTTCTTGTTCATAAAATGGAAAACCATGCATTTTAAAGCGTGCATTATATATAGATAAGACACATATAAAAGCACATAGGGCCCCCCGAGACACACACAGGCAGTGAGCGGCCCCCCCGAGACACACACAGGCAGTGAGCGGCCCCCCCGAGACACACACAGACAGTGAGCGGCCCCCCCCCCGGAGACACACACAGTGAGCGGCCCCCCCCCCCAGCCACACACAGGCAGTGAGCGCCCCAGACACACACAGACAGTGAGTCAGTGACACACAGCCATGGCATAGTGCAGCAGCGGCGGCCGCTGCTGCTCTTTAGATTGCTTTTGCTGACACAGGCACTGTGAGCAGCCCCAGCGGTACTGTGTGCAGCCAGCCTACCGGGATATTTCCCGGTATCCCGGTAGGCCAGTCCGGCCCTGGCCAGTGGAAGAAGGACCACTTTAAATTGCAGGTCAGTGGGATAATACTTCCCTTATACTGGGGACCAGTGGGAATAGAACCACTTTAAATTAGAGGTCAGTGGGATAATGGTCCCCCTATATTGGGGACCATTGGTAGAAAGACCACTTTAAATTGGAAGTCAGTGGGATAATGCTCCCCTTATATTGTGGGCCAGTGGAAGAAGGACCACTTTAATTAAATTGAAGGTGAGTGGGATAATGCTCCCCTTATATTGGGGCCCGGTGGAAGGTGGACCACTTTAAGTTGGAGGTCAGTGGGATAATGCTTCCCTTATATTGGGGGCCAGTGGGAAGAAGACCACTTTAAATTGGAGGTCAGTCTTCAGCGCTGATTGAGCAGAAATTTTCCAACAGGGTGGTTGCACAAAGGTCAACCGATAGATCAACTTCTATTCAACCACAGTGTCCATACACGGAAAAAAAAATTCATCAAGCCCTTGCTGAACCAGCCGAGTTTCGATCCATGTATGGGCAGCTTTACAGTGCAGATCAGAACAATGGAATATATAC
This sequence comes from Lithobates clamitans, assembly GCA_037952925.1. Lineage (NCBI taxonomy): Eukaryota > Metazoa > Chordata > Amphibia > Anura > Ranidae > Lithobates > Lithobates clamitans. The sequence continues at coordinate 192,910 of JBBGZY010000739.1, forward strand.
TGTAGGGTAAAATAAATTCTACAAGGATGCCTGTATTTCTTGATATCCTGACCCTCATAGAAAGGCAAATTAATAAACCAAAGCTGCTTTGCCTTATACAACTTCTACATATAGAATGTTTTTCCCGGTTATAATATTGTCTTAGATTTCAGAGGGTCACCTGGGAAAGTCTGCAGGTTTGTCTGGTGTCTGCAAGTATAAAACCTTGTTGAAATCTATCGAGATAATGTCTTTCAGTCTGGCAGCCGCGGGTAGCGTCCTAGTGGCATTCTTCTGACTGCTGACTGGCAGTAATTGTCTCTCGGCCCCCATAAAGCCAAAGAAATATGTGTCAGCTCAGTTCGGAAAGTTTGGGTGCTGCAATCGGGAAGTTTTGCTCACTGTTTAAGGTCAGCACATTTATTTCTCGGAGGAGCCCGTTGCAAAGTATTGTTAAACTGTAAGTTCATTGTGTTCATCCATCAAGAAACGGCCTTCATGTTATTGTCCAAGCGTCACAAAGCCATTCCCTGCTCTTTCTCTATGGCATTAATGAATCACTTTCAACCCGGCTTATATCAAACCTGGTCTCCCTCACCTTTCCTGAGTAAGGCAGTCATCTGAGCAAATCCCCATTCTCTTGGGATGAAATATTGCCGTTATTGTTAAAGTGCTTAGAGCTTGTTCACACCATTGCAATCTACCAAGCGTTTGACCATTAGGGAGAGCACAGTCCAGGACTGAGGCGATCTACAGTACTTGGTGCGGAAAAACCATTCCGCACTTTTTGTAAGTGTTACATAGGGCGCAGAGATCACTAATGCCTTTACAAACCGCTTTTTTTACTGCAGAACCCTGAAGTTTTTTTACATTTCCAATTGCTATTTACATAGTAAAGTAGAAAAAAGACACAAGTCAACCAATATTTATTATATATTTTTTTATTATATTTATTTATTATAGCAAATTTATTTATTATAGCAAAAAGTACAAAATATTGTGTATTTTTTCAAAATCGTTGCTCTTTTTTGTTTTTTTAGCGCCAAAAATAAAAACTGCAGAGGCGATCAAATACCACCAAAAGAAAGCTCTATTTGTGGGGGAAAAAAAGATGTCAATTTTGTTTGGGAGCAACGTCGCACAACCGCGCAATTGTCAGTTAAAGCGACGCAGTGCCGAATCGCAAAAAATGGCCCGGACGTTCAGCAGCCCAATCTTCCGGGGCTGAAGCGGTTAAAGGCTAATACTGTTTTTGGTTCCCATTGACTTCTATGGTGTTCATGTTCAGTACTTGAACTTTAGTCACGTTCTCTGAACCTGCCACAAACCGAACCCAGGTGTGTTCAGCTCATCACTAGTTTTTTTACATTTCCAATTGCTATTTACATAGTAAAGTAGAAAAAAAGACACAAGTCAACCAATATAAAAATAAAATGAAAAAAAAATTAATAAAAAAAAATAAAAATGTTATTTAAAAAATAACATATTTTTTTATTATTTGTATTATTTTATTATTATTAATGTTATTATTATTATTATTATTATTATTATTATTAATTATTAAATTAAAAATGGTTAAACCAATAGAAAACAAATAGAAAACCTTCATATACAGAAACTTATAGCCACAGTTGATACAGAGGAAGGCAAAACAAAACTTATAAAGTATGGTCCAATTTAAATTATTTTTAAAATTCCTTCCTGATCCCCTGTAGGCAATGGGATATTCCCTGGATCAACATTCTATGGTTATATTACCTATAATGCAGGCTTTTCTTTAGGCGTGAGTGTGGGGAATGGAGTGCATGTATTGGCAAGGATTGATGGCAGTGCCGGGACAAGGTCATCCAGCGCCCAGGGCGAAGATGGCAAACTGTGCCCCCCCCCCACGAGGTGGAGGGGTGGGGGTAATAGGGGTAATAGCGGTGCAAAAAGCACAAAAGGCTCAATTCACGCCTTTGCAGAAGTGATGGAGTGTGCATGGTTTTGCCCAACCCCTTGATCGCCCCCTAGTGTTAACTCCTTCCCTGCCAGTGACATTTTTACATTGATCAGTGCATTTTTATAGCACTGATCGCTGTATAAATGCCATTGGTCCCAAGAATGTGTCAAAAGTGTCCGATGTGTCCGCCATAATGTCACAGTCCCAATAAAAATCGCAGATCGCCACCATCACTAGTAAAAAAAAAATCATAATAATAAAAATGCTATAAATCTATCCCCTATATTGTAGATGCTATAACTTTTGCGCAAACCAATCAATATATGCTTATTGTGATTTTTTTTTTTACCAAAAATATGTAGAAGAATACATATCGGCCTAAACTGAGAAAAAATTAGCTTTTTTTTTTTTAAAAAAAAAATGGGGATATTTATTATAGCAAAAAGTACAAAATATTGTGTATTTTTTCAAAATTATTGCTCTTTTTTGTTTTTTTAGCGCCAAAAATAAAAACTGCAGAGGCGATCAAATACCACCAAAAGAAAGCTCTATTTGTGGCGGAAAAAAAGACATCAATTTTGTTTGGGTGCAACGTCGCACGACCGCGCAATTGTCAGTTAAAGCGACGCAGTGCCGAATCGCAAAAAATGGCCCGGTTGGAAGCGGTTAAAGGCTAATACTGTTTTTGGTTCCCATTGACTTCTATGGTGTTCGTGTTCGGCACTTGAACTTTAGTCACGTTCTCCGAACCTGCCACAAACCGAACCCAGGTGTGTTCAGCTTATCACTAGTAAGCGGATTTTCTGTAATACTCTACTTATTATCACAAGTTTGTATTCTGCCGGGTAAAACACGATTAACAAAACACAATTACATTTACTGTATCTATCGCCTTTAGAAGCTTCAAATCCTTTGCAGATAACAAGACCTGGGCTAAATAAAGAAAGTAAAAAAAAAAAAAAAGTTCCAGAGAAGTTTGCCAACTCTCAGGGTTAATAAACTATTCTGCTCTGTGACTTCTGGACACAGCTGTGAATAATTGATACCTGGAAAATCACAAGCGAATTGAAGTTATCAGTTAATAGGAAAGGAGTGTTGGTCAACCGTAGAAGAACTCTGCACCTGAAACCTCCAATCACATCACGTGAAGGAAATTAGTAATTACAGCCGTGATGAGCAGAGTCTTGACAAGCTGTCGGCACGCCACAAACTCTACATTGACCTTCCCATCTTCTGGGTGGACCCGATGCCCCCGCTCATTACAGGAGGGTTGGGGGTAATGAATGTGGGTTCAGCCCAAGGAGCACAAGACACACAAAAAAAGACTTTCTAAAAATAAACAGACTGAGGCAAAAGAACGTTCTTGCCTAGGGACAGAAACGAGGGATCCATTAATTGTGGAATGAGCTCTGTGTGTAGAGAAGATCCTCGTACTTTCTTCTGTTCTCGGGAGCAAGGATGCAAGGAAGGATTTTGGCAAAATTAATTTAGTGGCCGATTTTTTTTTTAAAGAAATCAAAATTTGATTACAGCGGAACCTTGGTTTACGAGTAACGCGGTTAACGAGCTTTTTGAAAGACGAGCAACTTTTTTTCTAAAATTCCGACTCGGTTTGCGAGTGTTGCCTTGCAAAACAAGCAGAATTCAAGCAAATGGGTGGTGCAGTACCGCATTTGGCCAGAGGTGCGGAGACGCCGGGGACACCCGAAATGGTTCAGAGCCATTCGGAAATACTCGAAATGACTTGGAAATTCTCTGAAACACTCAGAAATACTCCGAGTTCTGAGTTCAACCGAGCTGTCCCTGAGTATATCCGAGGCTCTCCGGTCCCCCCCCACCTCTGGCCACATGCGGTATTGCATGTAATAGAAGTCAATGCGGAAGGAATTATCTTCATTTCCATTGACTTCTATAGGGAAACACGCTTTTATATGCGAGTGCTTTGGATTGCAAGCATTCTCCTGGAACGCATTATGCTCGTAATCCAAGGTCCCACTGTATTTGAATCCTGGATCAACCGCTTTTATAAAGCAAAAGGTAGGACTAATAGTATTATAGCACTGTCCCAGTTGTATCAACCTATCAGTGAAGGCTGGTGTTCGTTGTTTGGGGGGGAGGGCGCCAACCCCCCCGCCCAATGTCTGCTGGTCCACCGACACTTACCCCATCGGTGGCGGGGATCGGTGGGCACATTGGGGATCGGCGGGCACACAGCATCGGGGATCGGCGGGCACACAGCGGCAGGGATTGGTGGGCACTTCGGGCAGGGGGTCAGGCAGTGGGAGGCATCTGGCAGCGTCTCCTGTGTCCTCTTCACTTTTGAGATCACGGCGGATTCCGCCGCGCGTCTCCTCCCCTCCTCCTAGGCATCCAACAGGATCGCCTGACCTTTCAGCCAATTGTATCAGGTGTAGTCCACGTGACAAAACCAAAAAGGAAGAATAGGTCTCCCAAAGTAGTCACTAAGTGGCACACTCTAGTTGCATAAAAAATGACAGCTTTAATTTGAAAAAATATATATCAGAACAAATATAGCAACCTTTGATACCTTCACCAAAAAAAAAAAAAAATAGTGACTACTTTGGGAGACCTATTCTTCCTTTTTGTGGCGTTACCAATTTTGCCATTTGTAAAATTTTGCCAAAACAGAGGCCCTAAGGCATTGGTTGACAAATTGCAAGGTAACTGGGGCCTCAAATGCAACCCTTAATGTCTCCAAAGTTTCTACAGAAAACTCTCACAGACTGAAGATGTACAAGAGAGATTGTTCTATAGGAATGGTTGGAGATTGAAGTCATGCTTTAGGACAGTGGTCTCCAAACTGCAGCCCGGTGGGCCAAATATAGCCCTTTGCTAGCCTATAGCTGGCCCTTGAGACATTATACTTCCCACTGACACCAAGAGTGGGGGCATCATTCCTGCTACTGACACCCGTGGCTGCAGTTAGAAATCAAAGGGCCCCATAAAGCCTACCTGACCTGCTCTCGATCCTGAAACGATCTCCGTACTAGACATGTGCCCTGCCGAAAAATTTGTTTGTTTTCATTCAACTAGTTTTGTTAATTTTTTAGTTTTTTTGGGTCATTCGTTATGATCGCAATTCATAAATTCGTAAATTTGTAAATGAGAAAATTCGTAGATTCAAAAATCCGAAAATAAGAAAGAAAATCCGAAAATTCGAAAGAACGGAAATGGAAAATTTGAAATAATAACTAACTATTAATAATAACTATTAAATTATAGGTAATGGAATTTCCTTTCAAATTTGGCTGTTAATGAGCATAACGAATACAAATTTATCCAAAGTTACGAATTTTCCAAAATAATGAATACTGCATCTAAACAAATGGAACAGAACCAATTAATAATAAATAATGATAATAAAAAAATTGTATTAATATTGTTATTGTTAATTATTATTATTAATGTGTTACGTTTCATTTGTTTAGATATGGCATTCATTATTTCGGATATTTAAAAACTTCTGATAAATTTGTATTCATTACATTCATTAACAGCCAAATTTGAAAGGTAATTCCAGTACTTATAATTTAATAGTTATTATTTAAGATTTTGGAATTTTCGGGTTTTCCAATTTTCGAATTTCCGATTTTCGAGTTCCGAATTTTCAAATTTTCGAATTTACGAATTTCTGAATTTTTGAATTTACGTATTTACGAATGAGGCTGCAGAGAGAGCCATACAGGGGATTGGTTACTATAACCCCCCTCCCAGGCCCGTCACCCCCTCTTGTCCATAATCTGATTGCTGCTGATGCCTAGGCCCCCCCCTGCTGAACTGATGGGGCCTAAGCCCTGTACAGGATGATCGGTGGTACCCCCTTATTAGTGGCCCTGCTGACATCAACAATGGGCCAAAATGATATCAATGATGGGGTACTATTGCTTCTACTGACCAAAGGACTATGTACAGTCATTTCTTTACTCCCACGGACCGCAAAGCTTGGGGCATTGTTTATTCCCCCTGAATCCAGGAAATTTTCTACCCCTACTGGCCACAATCCGGTCCCCCTAAAGTCTGAAAGACAGTAAACTGCTGCTAAAAAAAATTAAATTTTTTTTTTATAAATTTAAAAAAAAAATGTAAAAAATGTTTGAATTGCATCACTTCTTCACTCTGTTTTTGTGTTTCTGTGAAAAAAAAAAAAAAGAATATCGAGGCTAAGGAGGGGCAGCTTTTTAACACAGGAACAGGTCCGGCATATGTGAAAGGAGCTTTGGTCACCCTCAGAGTGATTTTAAGCCTATTGGATACCTAAAAAGCAACAAAAAAGATAATTTTGCCTTCCCTTTTGACTCCAATGCATTTCAGAAAAATGGCAACATTTTACGAAATCATCCAATTTTCACGGAAATTTTGATGACGTGAAAAGTCTATTCAAGTTAAATCTATTCAAAAGCAAACAGGCACTCATCACACCCACACACTGATGGGCTCACTTCACAATGGTTTGAATGACATTTGGCGTGTAACTGACTTCTAGACATGCCAATTTGTTTTGTTCTGAATTAGTTTTTAACAATTTTTGACAAATTCGGAAATACTTGAATTAACGAAAACCCGTTTAACAAATTTTTCCGAATATTCGTAAATTTAAGTATTTGAAAATTTGAAAATTCCTAAGTTCGAAAATCTGAAATAATATTTAACTAATAATAACTTAACTATTACTAACTATTAAATTATAGGTATTGGAACTTCCTTTTAAATTTGGCTGTTAGTGAACATAACGAATACGAATTTATCCAAAGTTACGGATTATCCGAAATAACGAATGCCGTATCTAACGAATTTTAACGATTTTTGGCAAACTTGGAAATTTGGAAATACTTGAATTAACGAAAACCCATTTAACAAATTTTTCCGAATATTCGTAAATTTGAATATTCGAAAATTTAGTGAATTTGAAAATCTGAAATAATATCTAACTAATAATAACTTAATTATTACTAACTATTTAATTATAGGTATTGGAACGTCCTTCAAATTTGGCTGTTAGTGAACGTAACGCATACGATTTTTTCCGAAGTTACGAATTATCCGAAATAACGAATTCCGTATCTAAACGAATGAAACGTAACAAATTAATAATAAACAAATAACAATAATAAAAACTTTATTATTAATTTGTTCTGTTCCATTTGTTTAGATGGGGCATCCATTATTTCGGATAATTCATAACTTCGGATAAATTCGTTTTAGTTCCGTTCACTAACAGCCAAATTTGAAAGGAAATTCCAATACCTATAATTTAATAGTTAGCTATTATTAGTTAGTTAGTTACTATTTCAAATTTTCAGATTTAGTTCTTTTGAATCTTCGGATTTTCTGTCTTAATTTCGGATTTTCGAATTTACAAATTTACGAATTTATGAATTGTGATCATAATGAATGACCCGAAAAACAGAAAAAAAAAATGAATGGTAGGAAAACTAACACATTTTTCGGCAGTGCACATGTCTAGCATGTAACAAAAATGGATTTAATGAAAACGAACAAATTTAAAATGAATTTCCAATACCTACAATTTAATAGTTAGTTATTTATTCTTTCGAATATTCTTTCTTATTTTCCGGATTTTCGAATTTTCGAATTTACGAATCTACAAATTTATGAATTTATAAATTTACGAATTTACAAATTTTAGAATTTATGAATTGGGATTATAACGAATGACCCAAAAAACGAAAAAAAAAAAAAACGAATGAAAAGAAAACTAACACATTTTTTGGCAGCGCACATGTCTAGCATGTAACAAAAATGAATTTAATGAAAACGAACAAATTTAAAATGAATTTCCAATACCTATAATTTAATAGTTAGTTATTTATTCTTTCGAGTTTTCTTTCTTATTTTCCGGATTTTCGAATTGAATTCGAAATTCCGGATTTTCGGATTTTCGAAAATGAACACATTTTTCGGCAGTGCGCATGTCTAACATGTAGCTGACTTCCCCGTGTTTAACATACTGATTTGAATACCTGATGGCGCCATGACCGTTTGGCATACAGGCCACCGAAAATATTGCAAAACGTTACTATGCTATGTGGATCACTTATGTGATTTCAATATATACTGTTCCCCTGGGACTGTAAAGGCAACGTATACAATAATCAACAAAAGTATGGCACAAATGTACTACAGCTTTATTAAAAGCTCAGATATAAAACAATGGGCCAGAAGGCCATTTAAAATGACATATTTGCTGGCAAGTTACCGATGCACAGTCCATAATACCCATATAATAATCCATAGCTGGGGAATTGTTAAAAAATGTCCAAAGTATGATGGTTGTCAGTTGCCAGACTTTAATCCTTGTCAAGTCCCACCCCTTTCCCGGTCATTGGCAGAGCAGAGAACATTACTGATTATAAATAAATACATTAATTATTAAAAATAGTAGAAAGTAGAATGCAGATTAACCATTACCAATCCCTTATTAGAGCAGCTGTATAAACAATTACATTCCTTTTCAGCTCTTTTCAAAAAATAAAAAATAAAAAAAAAAGATTCTTATTAAATGAATCATAACAACCTTTTTTTTTTTTTTTTTTTAAGAGTAGTTTTTACAGAAATGTTTTGGCTGTAATGACTTTCTTTTCATGGCTTTTTGGCAAATTTCTGTTTTTTTCCGGTTGTGAAAAATGTGTATAAAAAAGCAAGGTCCACAAGGTCCATTGTCTGTCAGAAGGCTCATTTGTCCCTCTCCCTCCGCATCCTTTGCTCCTTGTCCACCAATAGGTAAGTTTAAGCACTTAAGGACCGAGCCTCTTTCTGAGATTTTTTGTTTACAAGTTAAAAACATTTTTTCTTTACTAGAAAATTACTTAGAAAAAAATATATATAATGTTTGTGGGTTCTAACACCCTAGAGAATAAAATGGCGATCATTGCAATACTTTCTGTCATACCGTATTTGCGCAGCGGTCTTACAAGTGCACTTTTTTTGGGGGAAAAAATACACTTTTTTGAATTAAAAAATAAGACAACAGTAACACAAGATAGAATACAGTGATTAGAGAACTCTACTGCCTGCACCACTGGGGGTGACAAAGCAGAGGTCTCCTTAAAAAAAACCTATCTATCCTACTCTGACTACTACCTCAATGAAAGGAGAACCCGGTGTCATCCGGGAAGTGCTTAATGTGCACATCCACAAGACCAGCATCCCTAAAAATACTATTTAAAAAAACGCTATCATATCCCAGCCTGTCCTTAAAGTCCTTCCTGTCCTTGGGCCTAGTTACTGTATTAAAGTCACCTCCAAAGACCACTTTCCGGGATGTAAAAAGAAATGGCTTGATCCTTGTAAAAAGGCATTTCCTGTCCCACTTTGTGTGCGGCCCATAGACATTAATTAGGCACAGGTCCTGCCCTTCCACAAGGACATCTAAGACCATACATCTCCCAAACTCCACCTCAATAACCCGCCGGACAGTTACCATGCTGGTTTTAAACAACACCGCCACACTGCCGTAAGGCTCGGCCGCAAGAGACCAGTAAGATGGATCATACCTCCACTCTCTTTTGGCCATATGAATATCTGCCAAGGAGGTGAGCCTAGTCTCTTGCAAAAGTAGAATTTCAACGTCTAATTGACTGAACAAAAAGAAGGCTATAGAATGAGCTCTTACTGACTTAATGCTGGCGACATTTATTGTCACCACTTTTAACGGAGGGGGAACCGCCATTTGGATTATTGGGTGGATTGCTTCTTAGCTCCCCTCTGCTGCTCATCACCAGAAGCCTCTCTCTTTCTTGTGGCCGCCTCAAAATCCATCTCAGAATCGCAACTTCGCTCCGAAGAAGCTCCAGATGAAGAAATATCCCACTTAGAGGACCTATGACGGTTGGAGGCAGGCACTGGAGCCCGTTCTGTCCTCACCGCCTGCTTCTTCCGCTTTCCAACCTTCCTTCTCTCCTCCAGGTACTGCAGGTCCGCTTCAGAGATGCCCTCATCTCTTGTTTTTTTCTTTGAAGTCTTTACAGAAGACTCCTTTACAGAGGAAGAGGTGACCTTTTTAGTACACGCTACCAATCCTGGTGGGGGGGGGGTGCTCCCTTTGAGTCAGACTTAGGAGGGGTAGACTCCTGGGGGGAACTGACTCGGGGGCGCAGACTTGGAAGGTTCTGACACAAGAGGAGAGGGTACAGTAGGAATACAGAAGGAATACTTACAGACACAGGAGGGGTGGCCACAGAAACTGGGGAGGGATCCTGAGCAGGACCAGAGGAGTCGGTCACCACAGAGGAGGATGGTAAACCAGGGGCCTCACCCTCCATCCTGTCCAGCCTTCACATGTCATCAATTACCTCCTTCTCCATATTGTGCCAGGCATCAGGACATCTGCTGTAGGGGTGGCCAAGGCGCAGGTTGCACCTGATCATCTCGGTGCAGTCCTTAGCCATATGACCCTGACCCCGACACACTGAACATATCAAGGCTGAATAGGAAGAGCTCAAATGCCCCTTTTCTCCACAGTGGTGACACAGCTTCATCTGACCAGGGTAAAAAAATAGTCATCCTATCCCTCCTTATAAAAGCTGAGGAGGGCAGGTGACGGACAACATTCCCAACCCTGGCCAACCTGACTGTTACTGACCAAACCTTAGTCCAGATGTTACGCTCATCAAGGATTTTGCTGGGTTTAGTCAAAATCTCACCATAGTTCCTTAACCAAATCTCTAGGTCCTGAGCAGGAACACTCTCATAAGTGAGTATGATGAATATCTTTTTCACCATTGACCTTTGCGAAACTGCAACTGGGGCCAGACCTTCCCATTCAGGTCTTGACCTGCACCGAGCCTCATATCGCTCCCAGAACAGGTCAAGACCCTCTGGCCTGATGAAGCTAATGGTATAATTCCGTGTCCCAGCTACATGTATTAGGGCATACAGGTCATTTGCTCCAAAACCCATCTCCAAAATCAAATCCACCACCGCACACTGTGCTGGAGGGATTGCACCACCTTCCCATTTGAGAATTACCACATTTCTTCTCGGACCCCCAGCAGAAGCCAGAGACCCAAAACCAGATCCTGGGGTGCTCAAAGTGGTAGGCTGCAGGGGGAAAACCCGCTTGTGAGCGGAGCTACCAGGAGCAGAGCGTACCACCTGAGCAAATGTAGGTTTATCAGGGCCAAGGCCCCACACTGATGTCACATTAGTCTGTACATTACTATTATTATTATTATTAGCTGCTGGAACGGAGTTGGTAGGACTGTCCATCACACTTGTACTGGGATGATTTTTATCAGTCACACACACATTCACATTCCCATCAGGAATAGTCACAGTTTCTGCTGCAATACCTGCTGTCTCCTGCAGCTGTGCTGTAGAGCCTTCAGCAGCTGTGGGGCAAACAGCCTTAGACTCAGCTAAAGGGGGGTTAATTGGTTCTGCTGAATGTTGCAGTTCCTTTGCAGGAATGTCATTTTTTAAATGCAAACTTTGCTGTACTGCAGCATCAGCAGGTACAGCATTGCTACACATAGGACTAGCAGCCTGATTGTCACTGGGCACATTGTCAGTATCAGTCATGGTGTTGAATGGCACAAAAATAGTTTTATCCAGCATATGGGACTTGACAGGCTTTACCTTGTCAGGCACATTATCAGTAATGTCCTCATCATTAAACACCAGCTGATCCTCCCGCATAGGAGACTCCATTGCCTGAATCACTTTCAGCATGCCTCCAGAGTCCTGGGAAGGCATGAGGCTGCTTACCTCTCCCTGAGGGGGCAGGGGGTCAGAACTGGGGGTCTCCTCCTCCATCTTTGTCATCCTTGCAAACCTTCTGTCATTGCCAAACTTTTCCTTAAAGGGCCCATCTCTGCCTTCCATCATGGACACAATGGTTTCCTGGTGTTCCACCCGGACCTTGGCCAGTTGGATCCCCGGATCCATGGACCCATGTTTCTGGCTATGCAAGCCCTCACGCTGCCTTCTTAAGCGCTTCAGCTCCGCTCTGAGCTTGTACGGCTTGTCTCTCTCCCTATTTATGACCTTTATCCCGGCCACCACTCGCTCCCAAATGGCCTCGGAACCTTCATCCTCACCAGGGGTAGAGAGATTGGCTTGTACAGAGGAAGGCATGTCACCCGACGGCCCAGGAGATGGCTGCGAGCTTCCAGCAGAAGAGGCCCCGCTGGCCTCCATGGCTTCCCCAGAAAGGGGCAAGGAGAGCTGAGAGAGATTTCACCACCACTCCCCTCTCACACAGATCACCTGGAGCAGCTTCAGAGACTCCTTCCTCCTGACACACCTGTGCTCCAATGATGGGTGGGGCACTATTCCTCCCACTGACACCAAAGATGGGACACTATTGATCTTTTATTGAAAAGAATCAAGCAACCAATTTTATACAAAAGTAAAAAACAAAACCATAGTACAAAACTTCAACAGAAATCCAAGGAATACACATCCATGTTCAGAATATATACAATATATACATAATCCGTTACCAAAACTATTTACATAAAGCAGCAGAGAGGGCCTAAGAGGCACAACCCATCACCTATGTACGCAGCCATTTATCAAAAATTAATCCAAAAAATAATCTAGGGTGATAAGAGACAGACAGCCACACCCGGGAAAGAGACTCCTGGCAGTCAGGGAGGCTTGAAACCCCTCCACGCCTTCAACCAAGCCCCCTGACTCCGCTTGTCTCTCTCAAGCACCCGAATCTTCTCCACCTCATGCAGAATGTCATACACCACCACCTGAACAGGAAGGATTTTACGCCGAATGCTGACCTGACACCGTGCGTTCCAAGTGAAATAACGGACTACTAGGCTAACTAGAAAAAGTGTATCTAAACAAAAAACCCCACCAGTATTGAATGCTCCATACACCCACTCAGCATAACCCAGCCTGGAGAGGAAAGGGACACCGAGGGCCCGCCCCACCTGTTTGTACACCTCTATATTAAAAGGGCAATGAAGCAGAAAATGGTCCATAGTCTCCTCCTCACCTGCACACTCCTCCCGAGGACAGCTACGATCCACCCCACTGCGGAATTTCAAATTGTCCCTAACATAGAGCCTCCCATGGAAGCACATCCAGGCCAGATCCCTGAATTTAGGAGGTACTCTGTCCAAATTAATAAGTCTTAACCCTGCCCTCAAAACTGGGCCTGGGCAATCCCTTAAGGCCAGTGGGTCATGAAAGACTTCGCTCAAGACTCGACTCATAAGGACTTTCCTCGGAACCGATCTGAGATCTTCAGCCGACAATCGCCACTGCCGTAATAACTTCAGGCACGGAGCGACATAGGCTGGTAGCTGACCACGATGACCCCTGAGATTCTTCACTTGGCCACCTTCTTCCCAAAGTCGTAGAAAAGGCCTAAACCAAGATCTAAAAATGCCTGCCCATCCAGGAGGTTCCACTGCAAGCATATTACCAATATTAAACTTGAGAAAAAGCAGTGAAAAGAAAAGAACTGGGTTGACTATACCTAAGCCACCCTCCCTCCTGGATAGATAGGTGACATTCCTCTTGATGGGGTTCAGTCTGTTCCCCCACAACATCTGGAAGAACACACTACTGACCCTAGCATAGAGAGACACTGGCAAGATGCAGACAAAGCTGACATACAAAAAGATCGGAATCAGGTAAGTTTTAATCAGATCAACCCTTTCCCTCATAGATAACTTCCATTTCTTCCAACTGACCACCTTAGTATTGGCAATTTCCAGTCTGCCATCCCAGTTTTTGAGGCCATAATCGCTGGGTCCAAATTCAATGCCTAGAATCTTAATTCTTTCCTGGGGCACTGGAAAGGTGTCCGGGAGATCAAAACCCTCACCTTCCTTTCCCATCCAGAAGACTTCACTCTTTTCCTGATTGATCTTGGAGCCTGATGCTTCAGAATACCGTGATGTCAGAGAGACCACCTCCTCTGCTTCATCCGCCCCGGTGACAATCACCGACACATCGTCCGCATAGGCAACAACCCTCAAAGGGGGCTCACCCGGGAGACCCACTGGAACCCCACACAACATGCCGCTCTCTAGCCTCCTGATGAAAGGGTCGATTGCAAACACATAGAGCAGGGGACTCAGGGGACAACCCTGGCGCACCCCGGAGCCAACCTCAAAGGACTGCCCAACCCAACTATTAACAAGAGGAAAGCTTTCTGCCCCCTTATACAAGACTTTTAACCAATCGACAAAACCACCCGGCAGACCGTACTTACTAAGGAGCAACCACAGGTACTCATGGTTGACACGATCAAAAGCCTTTGCCTGATCCAATGTCAGCAAATACTTTCCCCAGCCTGCAGCCCTGCACCGCTCCAAGGCCTCCCGGACAGCTAAAACCGCTGTGAAGGTGCACCTACCCTGGACCGAACAGTGCTGATGGCGAGAAAGCAAAGACTCTGCTACTGACGATAGGCGCCAGAAAAATATCTTTGCCAGTATCTTTCTATCGACATTAAGAAGGCTGATGGGGCGCCAATTCTCAATCATCGAAGGATCTTTACCCTTTGAAAGAAGAATCACAGCCGAGTGCCTCATGGAAGGGGGAAGTACCCCCTCAGCAAGGCAACTGTTAAAAACCTCTACCAAATGTGGGGCCAGAATAGACTTAAAGGCTTTGTAAAACTCAGCCGTCAAGCCATCCGGTCCAGGTGACTTTTTGATGGCAAGTTGTTCAATTGCCCTCATCACCTCTTCAACTGTGATCTCCTCTGTCAAATTCATCAATGGGACATCTTCATCATTTAGACCTGGAGTAGAGTCCAAAAAGCCTTCCATCTTGTCACGGTCAAGCTCTTTCCTCCGAAGAAGGTCAGCATAAAAGGACCTCACGACCTCCAGAATCCCTGACCTGGACTTTGTCAAGGAACCTGTACTGTCTTTAAGGCCAACGACCGTTTTAACAGCTACACCTTGTTTGCAGTTCTGGTAAGGGTCAGGCGAGTGGTACTTCCCATAGTCCCTCTCCAGAACCAAAGAGGCATGCCGGTCATATTGACACTTCCTGAGAAGGAGTTTCACTTCGGAGATTTCCCCAGGATCTCCACCTCTCGAGACAAGAATATCCAGCTTCCTCCGTAAACGTTGGTAGGTCATGTATTTATTAAACTGTTTTCTACTGGCTAGGCCCCTGAAGAATCCAGCGATCCTCTTTTTGGTCAGCTCCCACCACTCAGCCTTGCTGCTACAAAAGTCCAGGATGGTCACCTGTGCCTGAAAGAATTCCTCAAAGGATTGTCTAACATTTTCTTCCTTGAGTAGAGTCGAATTCAATCTCCAGATGCCCTTACCCCTCTGAGGGGCGTCTGAAGCATTCAGGACCACAGATAGCATACAGTGATCAGAGAACTCTACTGCCTGCACCACTGGGGGTGAGAAAGCAGAGGTCTCCTTCAAAAAAAACCTATCTATTCTACTCTGACTATTACCTCGATGAAAGGTGAACCCAGTGTCATCCGGGAGGTGCTTAATGTGCACATCCACAAGACCAGCATCCCTAAAAATACTATTTAAAAAAACACTATCATATCCCAGCCTATCCTTGAAGTCCTTCCTGTCCTTGGGCCTAGTTACTGTATTAAAGTCACCTCCAAAGACCACTTGCCGGGATGTAAAAAGAAATGGCTTGATCCTTGTAAAAAGGCATTTCCTGTCCCACTTTGTGTGCGGCCCATAGACATTAATTAGGCGCAGGTCCTGCCCTCCCACAAGGACGTCTAAGACCATACATCTCCCAATCTCCACCTCAATAACCCACCGGATAGTTACCATGCCGGTTTTAAACAACACCGCCACACCGCCGTAAGGCTCGGCCGCAAGAGACCAGTAAGATGGACCATACCTCCACTCTCTCTTGGCCATATGAATATCTGCCAAGGAGGTGAGCCTAGTCTCTTGCAAAAATAAAATTTCAGCATCTAATTGGCTGAACAAAAAGAAGGCCATAGAACGAGCTCTTACTGACTTAATGCTGGCGACATTTATTGTCACCACTTTTAACGGAGGGGGAACCGCCATTTGGGTTATTGGGTGGATTGCTTCTTAGCTCCCCTCTGCTGCTCATCACCAGAAGCCTCTCTCTTTCTTGAGGCCGCCTCAAACTCCATCTCGGAATCAGAACTTCGCTCCGAAGAAGTTCCAGATGAGGAAATCTCCCACTTAGAGGACCTATAACGGTTGGAGACAGGCACTGGAGCCGTCCTCACCACCTGCTTCTTCCGCTTCCCAACCTTCCTTCTCTCCTCCAGGTACTGCAGGTCAGCTTCAGAGATGCCCTTATCTCCTGTTTTTTTCTTTGAAGACTTTACAGAAGACTCCTTTAGAGAGGCAGAAGCGACCTTTTTAATACCCACTACCACTCCTGGTGGGGGGGTTGCTCCCTTTGAATCAGACTTAGGAGGGGTAGACTCCTGGGGGGTAACTGACTCGGGGGTAACTGACTCGGGGGGCACAGACTTGGAAGGTTCTGACACATGAGGAGAGGGTACAGTAGGCTGGGGGGACACAGAGACAGATACAGAAGGAATACTTACAGACACAGGAGGGGTGGCCACAGGAACTGGGGAGGGACCCTGAGCAGGACCAGGGGAGTCAGTCACCGCAGAGGAGGATGGTACACCAGGGGCCTCACCCTCCATCCTGTCCAGCCTTGACATGTCATCAATTACCTCCTTCTCCATATTGTGCCAGGCTTCAGGACATCTGCTGTAGGGGTGGCCAAGGCCCAGGCACAGGTTGCACCTGATCATCTCGGTGCAGTCCTTGGCCATATGACCCTGACCCCGACACACTGAATATATCAAGGCTGAACAGGAAGAGCTCAAATGCCCCTTTTCTCCACAGCGGTGACACAGCTTCGGCTGACCAGGGTAGAAAATAGTCATCCTATCCCTCCCTATAAAAGCTGAGGAGGGCAGGTGACGGACAACATTCCCATCCCTGGCCAACCTGACTGTAACCGACCAACCCCCAGTCCAGATGTTACGTTCATCAAGGATTTTGCTGGGCTTAGTCAAAACCTCACCATAGTTCCTTAACCAGACCTCTAGGTCCCGAGCAGGAACACTCTCATTGGTGAGTATGATGGTTATCTTTTTCACCGTTGACCTTTGCGAAACCGCAACTGGGGCCAGACCTTCCCATTCAGGTCTTGACCTGCACCGAGCCTCATATCGCTCCCAGAACAGGTCAAGACCCTCCGGGGGTCTTGACCTGAAAATACATGGGGGTTTGGCTGTACCAGATGTTCAGAATTATTACAAGGCGGCAGTGTTGGCCAGACTAGTAGAATGGGCAAAGAGAACAAATGAAAAACGCTGGGTAAAAATAGAAGAACACCTTAGTAAAGCAGCACTAGGAAGTTTGATATGGAACCCCCCTTATGCTAGAATATTAGGGGAAAATACACATATAATAACACGTAACGCACTTAAAATATGGGACGGGGTATAGAAGAATTTAAATGGGGACTATAACTCACCATTATTAGCACTGATAGATAAAAACTTCTTTACACCAGGCCTAGAAACCATGGGGGGAAAAGAAGCAGTATGGGGAAAGACACAATTAAGACACATTATAAAGGAGGGTAAAATTTTGTCACTACAAGAAATTAGGAACGGGAGGGAGACACGTAGGTTGGATGAGTGGAGGTACCTCCAGTTGGGCCACTTCGTGAATAAACTCCCCGCCCCGACAAGGGGAGGGGACAATTTGATGGACTTTGAAAGGCTATGCGACACGGAAGATGCGAGAAATATTGTCTCAAAAATCTACAAAGCTCTGATGAGGGTGGACCGACTGGAGATACCCCCATTTATAAGTAAATGGGAGAGGGAATTTGGCACAAAGAAAGGGGAAAACACAATTAAAAGAATTCTTAAAATGATTTGTAACTCAGCAGCAGATGTACGGACAGCAGAAATGAACTACAAGTTTATTAGTAGAAGTTACCTTACTCCAGAGATAACAAGCAAATTTCAAAATAGCTCGGCTTTATGCTGGCGGGGTTGTAAGGAAATCGGAACGATGGCGCATCTCTGGTGGACCTGCCCTAAAATAAAATGTTTCTGGAGTAGGGTACTTGACCTGGTCAAGGAAATAACAGGAATAGAAGTCCCAGGAGACCCATGGGAGGTACTGTTCCATGGGGGAGCTGGAGATGTTAAAAAGTATAAGCAAACTCTGGTCCCCCACCTCCTGAATGCTGCAAAGCGAATTATCCCAAAAAACTGGCAGAGGAAGGAGAGCCCTGAGATATGGGAATGGATAGACGCCGTAGAAGAAACTTATCACCTGGAAACTAGGATAGCCCTGGAAGAGGAAACTAGAAATATGATCTCAGGGGAGTGGGAATGCTGGGTGAAATTTAAAAAAAACTGGTGTAGTATATAAGATTTAAAACCTGGTTCATAGAATGTGACTAGAGAAAATTAGACCTTGGAGAGATAGGGGGGGTGGGGAGGGAAGAGTGGGGAGGGGGGGAGGGGTAAATAGAGAAGAAGGTTACTGGATAGAAGTGGTTTTCTAGGGGACCTCTGTAGACGATAGAGGTAAGAGAAGGGGGGAACTACATAGGGGATCTTAAGGGGCCTGTTTTTGTTATGATCTTTTTTTTTTATATGGCAATAGTCACGATGATGAGACAAAGGAGAGCGGGCCGGAAGATAAATGAACTGCAAAGTTGATTTAACGCCTCTCTATATGGTCGACTGAATGTGACAAAAAAAAAAAAAAAAGACCCTCCGGCCTGGTGAAACTAACTGTATAATCCCGTGTCCCAGCTACATGTATTAGAGCATACAGGTCATTTGCCCCAAAACCCATCTCCAAAATCAAATCCACCACTGCACGCCGTGCTGGAGGGATCGCACCACCTTCCCATTTGAGAATTACCACATTTCTTCTCGGACCCCCAGCAGAAGCCAGAGACCCAAGACCAGATCCCGGGGTGCCCAAAGTGGTAGGCTGCAGGGGGAAACCCCGCTTGGGGGCGGAGCCACCAGGAGCAGAGCGTACCACCTGAGCAAACGTGGGTTTATCAGGGCCAAGGCCCCACACTGAAGTCACAGTAGTCTGTTCATTATTATTATTTGCTTGGACTGAGCTGGGATGATTGTCCATCACACTTGTACAATTGCTATCAGTCACACACACGTTCAATTTCCCATCAGGAATAGTCACAGTTGCTGCAATACCAGCTGTCTCCTGATGCTGCGCTGTAGAGTCTCCAGCAGCTGTGGGGCAAACATCTTTAGACTCAGCCAAAGGAGAGTTAATAGGCTCTGCTGACACCGGTAGTTCCTTTTCAGAAATGTCATTTTTTAAATGCAGCTCTTGCTGCGCTGCAGCATTAGCAGGTACAACATTGCTACACATAGCATTAGAAACTTGATTGTCACTGGGCACACTTTCAACATTGCTCATGGTGTTAGATGACACAAAAACAGATTCATCCCCTGCTTGGGGCTTGACATTATCAGGCACATTATCAGTTATGTCCTTATCACCAAACGCCAGCTGATCCCCCCGCACAGGAGACTCCATTACCTGGATGGCCCTGAGCATGCCTCCTGAGTCCTGGGAAGGCATGGGGCTGCTTACCTCTACCTGAGGGGGCAGGGGGTCAGAACTGGGGTTCTCCTCCTCCACCTCCATCTTTGTCATCCTCGCAAACCTTTTTTCATTGTAAAACTTTTCCTTAAATGGCCCATCTCTTCCTTCCATGATGGACACAATGGTCTCCTGATGTTCCACCCGGACCTTGGCCAGTTGGATCTCCGGATCCATGGACCCTCGTTTCTGGCTATGCAAGCCCTCACGCTGCCTTCTCAGGCGCTTCAGCTCCGCTCTCAGATTATAGAGCTTGTCTCTTTCTCTATTCAGGGCTTTAATCCCGGCCACCACTCGCTCCTGAATTGCCTCTGAGTCTTCATCCTTACCAGGGGCAGAAAGATCACAAGCCATGGTTTGTACAGAGGAAGGCATGTCACCTGATGGCCCAGGAGATGGCTGGGAGCTTCCAGCAGGAGAGGCCCTGCTGGCCTCCATGGCTTCCCCAGAAAGGGGCCAGGAGAGCTGGGATAGATTTCCTCACCAGTCCCCTCTCACACGGATCTGCAGCAGCTCCAGAGAGACAGCCTCCTCCTGACACACCTGTGCTCCAATGATGGGTGGGGCACTATTCCTCCCACTCACACTAAAGATGGGACACTAATCCTCTCACTCACACTAAAGATGGGACACTATTCCTCCCACTCACACCAAAGATGGGACACTATTCCTCCCACTCACAGCAATGATGGGGCTCCATTCCTCCCACTCACACCAATGATGAGGCACCATTCCTCCTACTCACACCAATGATGGGGCGCCATTCCTCCTATTATTCACACTAATTATGTGACACTATTCCTCCCACTCACACCAATGATGGGTGCTATTCCTCCCACTCACACCAATGATGGGGTGCCATTCCTTCTACTCACACCAATGATGGGGCGCTATTCCTCCCACTCACACCAATGATGGGTGCTATTCCTCCTACTCACACCAATAATGGGGCGCTATTCCTCCCACTCAATCCAATGATGGAGCATTGTTCATTCCATCTGACATTGGGACCTTTTCTACTCCTAATGTCCACAGTCCGGCCCCCCTTAAGCCTGAAGGACAGTAAACTGGCCCTTTGTTTAGAAAGTTTGAAGACCCCTGTTCTAGATGATTGATGTGTTTACAATGATTGCTGGATGAACTTACCATTTATGAACATTCGTAGATTGGTGTTGATAGCCAACAATTAGAGGTGTAATTATAAAAAATGCAGAGCTATTCATTCTGTGAAACTGCGTATACATTTGTTCTGACTGAGTAAATGGGGCAAATTTTAATGTTATTAGGCTATTTTCTCCCCAGGTTGAATGTTATATATTCAAACAGAATAGAGTGAAGCAGGAAAATACCCCTTTATGGCCACTAGATGGAGCTGAAGAGTTGGCTCAATACCAAGCACCAAGTGTTATTTCTGTCTGTGACCGGAGTGAAATTAGCACAATAACACCCATTTTTCGCCCAATTTACAACGAAAGTATGTACACACAGCTTCACAGAATAAACAGCTCTCTCTTTTTTTGTTACATGTATAATATTTATAGTGGCACTATTGGCTATATTGAGTCCTCGGAAAGTCCTTTGGCAATAGAACCATAGGGTCCCTGCTAGTAGTAGGATTCATTTTTCTCCGATTTTATTTTGTAATTTATTTACCGTAATTGCACTTTTTCCTCTTTAATAAGTATAGATCTGTTGTAGTCACATATTGAGTTTTTTTGTATATTTAATTAAGAATTAGGTGAATATATTTCGGGTCATTTCATAATGAATTCACTAACAATGTAAGTGTCCCTGCGGAGGTAAAGAGCACAATGTTTTTCTTTCTATGTTTTACCCTAAATATACCTATGAAAGCAAATCAATATTTACCATGTTTTATACCACAGGAATCATGCAACATCGTTCAGTTTTGTTGCATTGATTCTCAACATCCAAAGGGGGAATGCGTCATTATTAAGACCCAGAGACTTAACGAAATCCGTGACGCATGCAAACTGGGATCTCATCGGAAAAGGTCTTGTGACCCTGGAGGTGCAGGAAGGAAATGGATGAAGAAAAGGAAGGAATGGGAAGGAAGGAAGGAAGGAAGGAAAGAAGGAAGGAAGGAAGGAAGGAAGGAAGGAAGGAAGGAAGGAAGGAAGGAAGGAAGGAAGGAAGGAAGGAAGGAAGGAAGGAAGGAAGGAAGGAAGGAAGGAGGGAAGGAGAGGAAGGAAGAAAGGGAAGGGATGGGAAAGAAGGAGAGGAAGGAAGGAGGTAAAGGAAGAAAAGGGGAGGAAAACAAGGGAAGGAAACTAGAAGGGAGGGAAGAAGGAAGGAAGGAAGGAAGGAAGGAAGGAAGGAAGGAAGGAAGGAAGGAAGGAAGGAAGGAAGGAAGGAAGGAAGGAAGGAAGGAAGGAAGGAAGGAAAAGGAAAGGAAAGGAAAGGAAAGGAAGTGGAGTTTTGTCCGAAGGGCATTGGCCCAAACTTGTCTTGCATACAAATGGCAAGGAATTGTTGGCCAACAAATACGAAGCTACGTACTACGTTGTTTTTCAGCTCTTTCGCGCCACCCTTTGAGCTCCTTCTGCTAATTTCGTGTTAGTAGAAGTTTGGTGAGTGTTGATTCACACTTTTTCATTTCACGCTTTTCATTTCGCGCTTTTCAGTTCGATTCTGAACGGCCGTTCGTCAACCAGACATGTTGCGGAATAACGTGTTATTTATTATTGGCCTTGGAGTTATTGCTTTGGTTTTTTTGGTTGAATAATAATGATTTGATTTGGTATATTTTCTATATTTTTGGATGCATAGAATGCACTTTTTGGTTAAGTTCTATTGGCAGATAGCATGTCTAATTTTATTTGTTTTCTTTTTTTAATGAACAATAAAATAAATTGTGTAGAATACTTGGCTGTGTGTTTTACTTCAAATGACAGTTTGGGAGTCGGCAGTTACATTTAAAAAATACAATGTAAAATTAACAAGGAACACCAACATAGTTGTATCTGTTATCTTATAAACTAAGGGATAATGGTGTTGTGGTAACTTGCCCAAATAAAAAATAAAAAAAGCATAATAATATTATTCTTGATATCGCTAGAAAAAAAAAAAGCCTTTGAAAATTTGTTTGCAATAACTCCATCAGTATCACCAGCAAAGCAGCTTCATTATTATCCCATTAAAGAAGAAGAGAATTGTGCGCTGCATTTCTGGATTTCATAATTTGCCGCGTCACGAATGTTAATTCTCCATTACGAACGCTAGTTTACAAGACCGACCGCTTCTGGCTCGTCCTTGCTTCCGAGCATGCATGTTTGTACTTTGGACTTTTGTCTGACGGACTTGTGTACACACGACCGGAAAATCTGACAACACACAATTGTCTGCGGAAAGTCCGACAACAATTGTCTGATGGAGCGTACACACGGTCAGATTTTCCGCCAACAGCCTGTCATCTCACATTTCCCATTGGAAAATCCGATCGTGTGTACGAGGCTTTATGCCGCGTACACACGATCGCACATTCCGACAACAAAATCCATGTTTTTTTTTCCGACGGATATTGGCTCAAACTTGTCTTGCATACACACGGTCACATAAATGTTGTTGGAAATTCCGACGTCAAGAACGCGGTGACGTACGATGAGCCAAGAAAAATCTAGATCAATAGCCGGTGCGGCTCTTCTGCTTGATTCCAAGCATGCGTGGAAGTTTGTGTGTTGGAATTGTGTACACACGATCGGAATTTCCGACAACGGATTTTGTTGACGGAAAATTTGAGATCCAGATCTCAAATTTTGTTTGTCGAAAATTCCGGCGGAAAATGTCCGATGGAGCCTACACACGGTCGGAATTTCCCACAAAAAGCTCACATCGAACATTTGTTGTCAGAAATTCCGACCGTGTGTACGCGGCATTAGTCTGTTCATGTTGGTTAATGGGATTGTTAGAATAACGGACTTTGCATTTGAAGTACTGATTTGGTTTCATATTTAGATTCTCTAAGGCTCAGTTGAGATACTAGGCAGCAGGGGTGTTGCTGGGTCTACAAAAGATCTGGGGCTAGAGCCCATAGCAGCGTATTAAAGAAAGTCATATGCTTGGGTGGGCATACACATGTATATACAGTAATATACGTGTGTGTATATCCCCAGAGAGCCTCCCACTTACATCAGGGTCCCCAGAGAGCCTCCCACTTACATCAAGGTCCCCAGAGAGCCCCCCACTTACATCAGGGTCCCCAGAGAGCCCCCCACTTACATCAGGGTCCCCAGAGAGCCCCCCACTTACATCAGGGTTCCCAGAGAGCCCCCCTTACATTAGGGTCCCCAGAGAGCCTCCCCCTTAAATTAGGGTCCCCAGAGAGCCTCCCCTTAAAATTGGGGTCCCCAGAGAGCCTCAACCTTGCATTAGGGTCCCCAGAGAGCCTCCCTGCCCCTTGGAGACCCCTGCAGAGACTCGGGGCTATGGGCCCCAGATTCGGGGCTATAGCCCCAAAAGCCACCCCCTAGCGACGCCACTGCTAGGCAGTAAGAATATTGCAGTATGAGACTTGGTGGTTGACTCTCCTCTCTCTCCTCTTCCTTGTTTGGAGCTTTGTACCCAGTAAGTATTACATCAAAACCACTGACTGTAGCCAGCAATTCTTGCATCCCTTTGGGATGTTCAATAATTACCAATACTATCTATTTATCATTGTTTTTTCTCTAAATAGGACCAATTAGTCAACTTGTCTGTTGATTTGACCGTTTATAGAAGACATTGTATGTGAGCCGCCTCTTGGATGACACCAGGCATGCCACCTTATCTAAGAGCTCTTCTCTAGCTGTAAGTGACTACACATTGTATATCCATATATATAAAAGGGGAGTATATTAATAGAATGTTATGCTGCACTTACTATCTGACTATAATGTGATGGTTCCCTTCTCTCTTCTTTGTGTAGGATCTCTGTTCATAGTCAAGGAAATAAGGTCCTGAGGAAGCATTAAAGTGAAACGTTGACCTCTTTGACCTAGTAATAACAGAGATCTATTATGATATCAAACAAGTAGCTATACCAATGGGAGCTCTGGTTTTCCCTTTTGTTTTTCTAATGTACAAAAGTTTTTAATTAAGCAATTTTTTGTAAAATATTTTTTGTAATAAAGAGATTTAGTATTATTATGTAGTGTTGGTCCTTTTTTGGTACCGGTAAAGTCCACTCAATCTGTTCAATTTTTGCTATATCTTTATATAGATGAGGTACCCCCTTAGCATTTCTATTCTCTATTTATACTGATTAGGAATGGTTAATGCACCCTCTAGTGTACATTTCATAGATATGGAAGCTGCGCCCTCTAGCGTACACTTTATAGCAATGGTGGCTGTGTCCCCAGTGTACACTTCACCAGAAAGGTAGCTGCACCCCCAAGTAAACACTCCATAGGAATGGTATCTGTGCCCCCGACTGTACACTCAATAGGAATGTTAGCTGTGCCTTGAGTATATACTCCAGATATACTCCAGTGGTAGCTATGCTGCCCAGTGTACACACCATAGGACTGGTAGCTGTGCTGCCTAGTATACACTCCATAGGAATGTTATCTGTGCCCCCCCACCCCCCCAAGTTTGATAAGAATGATAAGAATGGTAGCTGTGCTTCTAGTGTACACGCCATAAGTATGGTATCTGTGACCCCCCCCCGGTAAGTGTACATTCCATAAGAATGGTAGCTGTGCCCCCTAGTGTACACTTCATAAAAAGCTGTGCCCTTCAAGTGTGCACCTCAAATAAAAAGTAGCTGTGCCCCCAAATGCACACTTCATAAAAACAGTATCTGTGCCTCCAGGTGTACAGGAATGGTATCTGTCCCCCCCGCCCTTCAAGTGTATACTCCATAGGAATAGTAGGTGTGTCCCTAAGTGTATACTCCATAGAAATGGTGGGTGTGCCCCCAGATGTACACTCCATAAAAAATCTTATCTGTGCCTCCAAGTGTACACTCCATAGGAATGGTAGCTGTGCCTTGAGTATATGCTCCGGTGGTAGCTACGCCGCCTAGTGTACACACCATAGGACTGGTAGCTGTGCCACCTAGTATACACCCCATAGGAATGTTATCTGAGCCCTCCGAAGTGTACATTCCATAAGAATGGTAGCTGTGCTTCTAGTGTACACTTCATAGGAATGGTATCTGTGACCCCCCTCCCCCATAAGTGTACATTCCATAAGAATGGTAGCTGTGCTTCTAGTGTACACTTCATAGGAATGGTATCTGTGACCCCCCCCATAGGTGTACATTCCATAAGAATGGTAGCTGTGCCCCCTAGTGTACACTCCATAAAAAGCTGTGCCCCTCAAGTGTACACCTCAAATAAAAAGTAGCTGTGCCCGCAAATGTACACTCCATAAAAATGGTATATGTGCCTCCAAGTGTACAGGAATGGTTTCTGCCGCCCCCCAGTGTACACTCAATAGGAATGATACGTGTGCCCCCGAATGTACACTTCATAGGAATGGTACTGTGTCTGCCCCCCCCCCCCCTCAAGTGTACACTCCATAGGAATAGAAGGTGTGTCCCCAAGTGTATACTCCATAGAAATGGTATCTGTGCCTCCAAGTGTACACTCCATAGGAAGGGTATTTGCGCCCCCCTCCCTTCCAAGTGTACATTTCGTAGGAATGGTATTTGTGCTTCCCTCTAAGTGTACACTCCATAGAAATGGTGGGTGTGCCCCCAAATGTACACTTCATAAAAATGGTATCTGTGCCTCCAAGTGTACATCCATAGAAATGGTATTTGTGCCCCCCTCCCCTCCAAGTGTACACTCCCTAGGAATGGTAGGTGTGCCCCCAACTGTACACTTCATAGGAATGGTATCTGCCCCCCCCCCCCCAGTGTACACTCCCTAGGAATGGTAGGTGTGCCCCCCACTGTACACTTCATAGAAATGGTGTACACCATGCAATACACTCTACATAAGTGTATACTTCATAGAAATGGTGGGTGTGCCCCCTAGTGCACAGTCCATAGTAATGGTAGCTGTGCCCCCGAGTGTACACTCCATAGTTCATACATCTTAATTAGGCTGAGTACATGTCCCCCCTGTGTCATATCTCTTTGTAATATTTCCTGCTGTAATTGGCACAACTAGCTCCTCCATAATGTGTTTGTGGATATATTACCCTCACTTTTCTGAAAACCTATTATTATTGATCATTGGGTTTTGAGAAAAAATTGTATCAATGGAGTCACCAAATGAAACAAGAAGCCTACATTTAGTTCACACCATGGAAATGACCTTTAACTTTAGTCTTCTCCATATCACTAAATCATCTATAAAGGGTTGATTTACTAAAACTGGAGAGTGCAAAACCTGGTGCAGCTCTGCATAGAAACCAATCAGCTTCCAGGATTTATTCTCAAAGCTTAACTGAACAAGCTGAAGTTAGAAGCTGATTGGCTCCCATACCCATGCTCCACTTTTAGTAAATCTCCCGCAATATCTCTGTTTTTTCCCTCCGGCACTAACCTAAACTTTACTGTTTGGGAAAAATTAATTTAATATTTCTTTTGAATATATGACCCCCCCCCCACCCCCTCCTGAAGAGTGGATTGTGTACTCTGCAGAGAGTTTTGTGATGCAGATGACAGGACGAGGCTGAGGTGTTGAAGTGTCACCAGACTCCACACCTGTCACACATCCCCGGCTCCTGAAGAATTACAGTCATTTAATCCAAGCTCAGGAGTTTCGGTGCTCAACCTTCATAGCCCACGTCCACGGCCGCCATTCCTCCGGTGATAAATGGATTCTCTCACTCGCCTCTCGTGTTGTGATGAGACTGAAATTCACCTGAAGCCTCTTTTCTTTCCAATAAGTCACCGGCTGTCTACCAGCGACCTTCTAATATTCTGCAGCTGATAACCCGCTGTGGACCCCTCGCTCCTGGAGATGAGAGAATATTCCGCGGAGGGGGGAGGGGGGGGGGTCACGTGTCGCTCCCGAACGATGGACTTTAGTGGAGAAAAGAGGTAAAAACCTCGCTATGAAATGTGCTGACATGGGGCAAAATTGGAGATGGACTATAAGGAGCTCTGGATGGAAAATAAGATTAAATAATATTAAATAAATATTAAATAATATTAATATTGTTCTAAAAGCAAAGGAAACAAATCCAAAATGGTGACATAAAGGGGTTCTGTCCCCCAAAAGGTGATTTTTTTTTTTATTGGAAACCCCAAACAATATTTGTGCGCTTGCTAAGAAATATTTAGATCACTATTAGTGAATACACTAAGGTGTCCGTTTATGAAGCAGTGAAATCTATTCACTGCTTCGTTCTCCGGCATTCACAGTGAAGAATCTTCTCCTCTGTGTGCCAGTTTATGAAGCGGTGTAGATCACTTCACCTTTGGAGGAGTGAAGAGATCTACAAATGCTTCAAATAGTGGAGAACGGCCCCTGATACTGGAATCTCGTGAGACTTTACGAGATTACAGTACCAGATGTCAGTTTATCAAGCAGTGATAAATTATCACCGCTCAACGGCGTGGATTAATGTAAATTAAATAACGAGTCCCCCTACATTAAATACATATGTATACACACACACACATTATATATACATGTATATACACACACATGATATATATATACATATACACATTATATGTATATATGTATAAATATGTATACACATAAATATGACAGGGGGACATGCTTACAGTGTTGGGGGGTCTGAACGAGGCATAAGGAAGTTAAAAATCTTCCTCCTTCCCCCTCAAATCCCCCCAGATTTCCTCTTCACTCCCCGATTCACCACCTCTCAGCTGGTGAACCTGGGAGTGTGAATTCTGACTCAGATCGCCAGTGAAGCGCTGAGATCACCGCTTCATAAACTGGCCGTTACTGTGTCATTCATGGGGATTCTCCGTGTGTAGAGATAATCGGCGGGAGAACAAGTTCAAACATGTTCTCCCCCGATTATCTCTGTTTCATAAACTGTTTATGGACTGTGATCAGCGGTGATCCTTGGGATCACCGCTGATCACTGCTTCATAAACGGACACCTAAGTGACAAAAATATGTTTTAAAATGAATTAAAAGTAGACATGTGCAGAACGAAAATAATGTGTTTGGTTTCGTTATTTACATAAATTAATTTAGTTAAATTTGTTTAATTTGTTTAAATTGTTTTTTGGAATTGTTGCGTTTATTAGAATTTGAATCAATTCAAAGTTTTAGCATTCCATTTGAATCAAATTCCATCCTAAATCAAATTTATTCTATTCGAAATTGGAAGATGGTTATATTCTTTCTATACCATTCTATTCTATTGTTTTTTCTATTCTATTCTTTTATTTTCTATTCTATTATTTTTTTTTCTATTCTATTCAATTTCAAATTTATTCTATTCGAAATTGGCATTTTGAAAGATGGTTATTTTCGTTCTATTCTATTCTTTTATTTTCTATTCTATTTTTTTCTATTCTATTCAAATTCAAATTTATTCTATTTGAAATTAGGAAAACATTTATATTGTTATATTCTTTCTATTCTTTTCTATTCTTTTATTTTGTTTTCTATTCTGTTCTTTTCTATTCTATGTGTTCTGTTTTGTTTCGTTGTTTACATAAATTAATTTAGTTAAATTTGTTTAATTTGTTTAAAATTGTTTTTGGAATTTGTTTAGTTTATTAGAATTCAAATCAATTCAAAGTTTTAGAATTCCATTTGAATCAAATTCCATCCTAAATCAAATTTATTCTATATGTAAACATCCCTTGTAATAGGAATGGTGTGTGACAGGTCCTCTTTATGGAGATATGCGGGGTCAATAAGACCCCACATCTCTTCTGAAGGCTGGAAAGCATGAGATCAAAAAAAAAATTCACGATCCTATGCTTTCCAAAGCGCGGCCCGGACGTGACGTCATAACATCGCGCCCGTGCTCCAGGCGGTCACGAAAATCTCTACTATCGTCATCCGGCCGCGGCCGATTCTTTCTCCGGGCCCCCGATGGCACGGGAGAGCCCGGAGGAGCACCGGAGCTCCCGTCGCCTGTAACAACGATCTAGCGGCTGATATGATCATTCTTACGGTGCGCAGAATCGCCGGCTGAAAAAGAGGATATTTGAATGATGTCTGTAGCTGCACCCATCATTCAGATATTCCCACTGAAAGTCAAGGATGTCATATGAAGTCCTTGGGCTGGAAGTAGTTAATCAGAAAATCGTTCATTTTTCAAAAGATGTCCAACATGCCCGATTACTCAAATTTGATGGCCGCACGAAAAACGGCTGTTGCTACAGCCCACTAATAGTGTGAAATTCGAACTAAAATTCTTAAATAAGATTTTCAAAAGAAAATTCTTTCGAAATTCGACCCATGTATGGCCTGCCTTACTATTATATTCTATTCTTTTCATTTCCATTATATTCTATTATTTTCTTTTCTATTCTATTCCTTTTTTTTTCTATTCTATTGTATTCACCGAAAATCCAAATTCCATTAGAAAACTATTTGAATTCAATTAGAAAAGTATTCAAATTAGATTAGAAAACGATTCAAATTCGAATTTGAAATTTTAATTCGTTATTTCGGATTAGTTTAAATTCCTTACTATTGTAATTCGGAAATTCGGATACACCCAAATTTCTAAACAACGAAAATTTGTTTGAATTTCAATTTCGATCGAAACAAATCGCACAAGTCTAGAAATGAGTAGACATGTGCACTGCCACCAAAATTTGTTCGTTTTCGGTTCATTTGTGTTTTTTCGTAAATTCGAAAATTTGGACATTTGGAAATTCGATAATTCAAAAAACCGAAAATTTGAAAATAAGAAAGAAAATCTGAAAATTTAAATAATAACTAACTAATAATAACTAACTATTAAATTATAGGTATTGGAATTTCCTTTCAAACTTTGGCTATTAGTGAACGTAACGAATACGAATTTTAAGTTATGAATTATCTGAAGTAACGAATGCTGCATCTAAACAAATGGAACAGAACAAATTAATAATTAATAATAATAATAATAATAATAATAATAATAATAATAATAATAATAAAAAGTAATTTGTTACGTTCCATTCGTTTAGATACGGCATTCGTTATTTCGGATAATTCGTAACTTCGGATTCGTATTCGTTACCTTCACTAACAGACAAATTTGAAAAGAAATTCCAGTACCTATCATTTAATAGCTTAGTAATAGTTAAGTCG
Source organism: Lithobates clamitans (assembly GCA_037952925.1). Lineage (NCBI taxonomy): Eukaryota > Metazoa > Chordata > Amphibia > Anura > Ranidae > Lithobates > Lithobates clamitans. Next base: position 223,638 of record JBBGZY010000739.1, read on the forward strand.
TTATTAGTTAGTTATTTCAGATAACTCAGATCCTTCTTTTGAATTTTTGGATTTTCGAATTTCCGAACATTCTGAAAAATTTGTTAAATGGGTTTTCGTAAATTCGGATATTTTCGAATTAACTAATTTGTTGAAATTCATTAATAAACGAATTTGGAACGAAACGAATTGCACATGTCTAGAAATGAGCAAATGATTTATTGTGTCTCTTCTGGTGGGGAGAACAAGTACATTTTAAAGTAGTATTAAAACCAAAAGCAAACATTTATAATCAGGGCTTTTTTTTCCTCAGAGAATAGGTGCAGGAACGCCCCCTTTCTGAGACAACCCCTTTTCTCCGCCCCCTACCCACCTCCAAGCAACGTCCCTTGGCTCCACCCCCTACCCACCTCCTAGTATTGCTCCTTTAGAGAATACAGAACCAGGTATCATTTTGTGGTGCTAAGTAATTTGTATGGAATTTGATAATGATAACAAGAAAAGCAGTAAAATAGATCCCCTGCAGCCAGCAGCAATAGATCCTTCTAACAACAATGACCCCCCCCCCCCCAGTAATATAAGACCCACCCCCGACATCAGTAGGTCCCCCACCAGCAACAATAGACCTCCTGAGCAACAATATACCCCCCCTGGATAAAGCCGAGTTGGTACCTTGATGACCCCTTCACACACCTGCTCTGTCACCAACTCCATTTATAGGTAGTTCTCTGTGAAGGACCATATCTGAGCTGTAGACCCCAACACAAAGGTAGGACTGAGGTCAATTGAGATGATCAGTAATGACTGGAGGAGCATTAATTTGGCTCCCTGGGTGGAGGGACTGGCTCCGCATCCATCTCCGTTTATAATGCTAGACAAATGCCAATGAGCAAAGCCAGAGGCAGCTGAATGAAAATGGCTTTTTAACACCGCTGATAATTATTAGATCAAGTAATCGTTCTAAACGGCAAAACATTTGTGAAGGAAAAAAAAAAAAAAATGCAGCTTTTACGGGAAATAGATAACGCAGAACAGATGGGGAAGAGGCTGGAGACGACTACAAAACAGACTTTAATTGTTCCACTTTTAGAGGAGCCCATCCCCACCTCGAAATCCATCAGCCCGCGAGTGGAAGACCGCTGCTAAACGCAGTCCACAAAGAATCAGTCGTAGCCTGTTAATTAGAGAGTATCGAACGCTCTGAGAGGATGTCTAAGGTGCGTGTTCGCTTTTCCTTAGAAGTATAATGAGTTCCTTCTTTATAAAACGCAAATGTTGTTAGGTGTTTACAAAAGCTGTGCTCCAATGAGAAAATTTAATTCCAAGTACACTATATTTCCAAAAGTATTGGGACACCTGCCTTTACACGCCCATGAACTTTATCGCTTCCCAGTCTTAATCCGTAAGGTTCCATATTGAGTTGGCCCACCCTTTTAGTTTGTTAAGCGCTGCGCAAACTGTTGGCGCTATATAAAATCTGTATAATAATAATAATAATTCTTCGAGAAGGGCATTTGTGAGGTCGGGCACTGATGTTGGAGAGAAGGCCTGGCTCACAGTCTCAGCTCTAATTCATCCCAATGGTGTTCTATCGGGTTGGGGTCAGGGACTCTGTTCAAGCCAGTCAAGTTTCTCCACCCCAAACTCACTCATCCATGTCTTTATGGACCTTGCTTTGTGCACTGGTCCCAATCATTTGGTGGAGGGGGAGATTAATGGTGTGGGGTTTTTCAGGGGTTGGGCTTGGCCCCTTAGTTCCAGTGAAGGGAAGTCTTAAGGCGTCAGCACACCAAGACATTTTGGACAATTTCATGCCCCCAACTTTGTGGGAACAGTTCGGGGATGGCCCCTTCCTGTTCTGACATGACTGTGCAACAGTGCACAAAGCAAGGTCCATAAAGGCATGGATGAGCGAGTTTGGGGTGGAAGAAATTAACTGGCCTGCACAGAGTGTATTTAAAGGTTATGTACAGATAACATGTTAGGAGGTCACTGAAAATAGAGGTTGGGTAATAAAGGTATGGGGTGCTGGACCACTTTGGTTGGGTAAGGATTGAAGTTATGTATTTTACCTGGTGTTGGGAACCTCCCTTTAGGCAGCTCAATTGAGAACAAGGGTCAAAGGACAGCAAGTATTTCAACAAAATCTTGAAACTATAAGGAGAAATCTCTATGATGAGGGTTGTAGGGTCCAAAATTAATTTTTGTTCAAAAGACACAAGCTCTGATGTAATAGGTGAGCTAGCTCTTAGGAGGAGTTATGCAAATATCCAAATGCCTTGATAAGTGGATTTCAGTCTAAGGCAGCCTTTCTAAACCCCGGTCAGTCGATCATCCAACCACCCCACCCCCCCGTCACTCACTCGCTCGCTCGCTCTTCCGTCCGCCCACCAGCCCCGCACTTACCCCATCTAGGTCGCGGGCATTTTCAGGCCCTCCATGCATCTCCTCCTCCTTGCGGCTTCATGGCGGCTTCCCCTGTGTCTCCTCCTCCTCGATGGCCTCCTCCTCGGTGGCCAATATGGTCGCTTCTCCTCTCTGCCAATTGGGTCTCAGGACCTGCTTCCTGATTGGACGGGAGGAGAATCAGGAAGACAATAGCGGATATGAATTCACTATTGTCACACGACTGGGTGGGTTCAGGGCGCAGTGCTCTGTGCCCCGAGCCCACCCTTTTTTAAGCCAATTAGAGCCTCCAGCTCTAATCATGTGCTTCGGAAAAAAAAACAAAAAAACATTGTAATCCATGTGTCCAGCGCCCTGCATGTAGATTAGGGGCTGGGTGCATGGATTAACAATTTCACAATTTCCCTTTGGGATTGATAAAGTATTCTGTATTCTTTATTAGAGGGGTGGCGCCCCTGTGCCCCGTATGGACGGGCCGCCACTGTTTTTTACCCCAGAAGAACTCTTGAAATAATTGTCAGGTCTCAGGAAATTTTTGCCTCTGATGCAGCCGGTTGGGTCCAGCAAAACCCGTGAGGCTATTATACACTCACCACAATGGTGATCCCTTGGGCAATCAGCATGGACTGAAGTATTTTATACGACTGCCTACATTTTTCTTATAATGCATTTATGTTTGAAGGCTTTTTTTTCCATGAACCTAAGCTTGACTGAATGAGATACCCATATGCCTATCTATGAGTTTTATTCTACATCGTCATATGCCGCATACACACGGCCGGACTTCCCGACAGAAAAAGTCAGATGGGAGCTTTCGGTCGGACATTCGGACCGTGTGTATGCCCCATCGGACTTTTTCTGTGGGTATTTCCGAGGGACTCAGATATAGAACATGTTCTAAATCTTTCCGTTGGAAATGCCGACGGAGTTTAGCCCGTTGGCAAGTCCGGCCGTGTGTACGCGGCATTACACTTTTTATAGGCGTATAGCAAGCTTTTTTGGGCACTTTTTGTTTACAAGTACATAGTTACATAGTTAGTAAGGTTGAATAAAGACACCAGTCCATCCAGTTCAACCTGAGTGAGTGTGGGTCTACAACCCTGACCCTTGTCCCTAACCCTGAACATCGCACACTCACATCAATCCCTACCCTCAATCCAAGGTCCCCATTCATATACTAGGGCCAATTTTGGACAGAAGCCAATTAACCTACCAGCATGTCTTTGGAGTGTGGGAGGAAACCGGAGTACCCGGAGGAAACCCACGCAGGCACAGGGAGAACATGCAAACTCCAGGCAGGTAGTGTCGTGGTTGGGATTCGAACCAGCGACCCTTTTTTACTGCTAGGTGAGAGTGCTAACCCCTGCACCACTGTGCCGCCCTAAAGTAAAAGTAAAAATCTTTATTTTTTTGCTAGAAACTTACTTAGAACCACCAAACATATTTCACATATTTCTTAGCAGAGACCCTAGAGAATAAAATGCTGATCATTGCAATTTTTTATGTCACGCAGTATTTGCACAGCGGGTTTTTCAAACGCTTTTTGGGGGGAAAAAATACAATTTAATGAATATTAATGCAAAAGAACCCAATATATAAGCCAATTTTTTTGGTAACATATAAAAGATGATGTTACGCCGAGTAAAAGGATACCTAACATGTCATTCTTTAAAATTGCGCACGCTCGTGCAATGGCAACAAACTACGATACTTAAAAATCTCCACAGGCAATGCTTTAAACGTTTTTACAGGTTACCTGTTTAGAGTTACAGTGGAGATCTAGTGCAGAGATTATTGCTCCCATTCTCACATTCGTGGTGTTACCTCACATGTGTGGTACGAACATCGTCTATGCGTGCGCGACTTATGTATGAGTTTGCTTCCGTGTGCGAGCACGCAGGGGTGGGGGACCTTTTTTTTTTTTATTGTATTTTTTTTAACACTGTCCCTTTAAGTTATTTATTTTTTGATCACTTTTATTCCTATTACCCGTAATGAAAACATCCATTGTAATAGAAATAAGGGATGACAGGTGGGGTCTATAAGACTGCAAATCTCTTTGAAAGGAAAAACATCTTATGCTTTAAAAAAACAAAAAGGGTTTACTTCCGTCCTAGACCGGAAGTGATGTCATGACGTTGCTCCGGTCCTCCTACATCATAGAGGTGGGCAGAGACAATATGGCATCTCCTCACCTCTGTGGCCAGCCGCGTGAACCGTCGGATCGTTTCCCGGGCTCCCCGGTAACAACGGTAAGCACGAGAAACAACGGCGAGCAGCAGGTGACCCCTCCCGCTGCTTCTAAAAGCAATCTAGCGGCTAATTAGCCGCCCGGATCACTTTTATGAGAAAGAGAATCGCTGACTTGAAAAAAAAATATTGGGGTTACGGTTGATAGCAATAACCCCAGTAAACCACTTTAACCACTTGCTTACTGGGCACTTAAACCCCCCTCCCGTCCAGACCAATTTTCAGTTTTCAGCGCTGACGCACTTTGAATGACAATTGTACCCAAATGAAATTTTTATCATTTTTTTCCCCACATATAGAGCTTTCTTTTGGTGGTATTTGATCACCTCTGCGTTTTTAATTTTTTGTTAAAAATTTTTTTAAAAGACCGAATTTAAAAAAAAAAAAATTATATTTTTTTATATTTTGTTATAAAATTTTGCAAACAGGTAATTTTCTCCTTCATTAATATACGCTGATGAGGCGACACTGATGGGCACCGATGGGTGGCAGTGATGGGCACTGATGGGTGGCGGTGATGGGCACTGATGGGTGGCAGTAATGGGCACTGATCGGCACTGGTTGGTTACACTGATAGGCAGCACTGATGGGTGGCAAAAATGGGCACTGATCGGCACTGGTTGGTTACACTGATAGGCAGCACTGCTATTTGGCACCACTGGTGGGCATTGATAGGTGACACTCATTGACATTGATAGGTGGCACTGGTGGGCACTGTGGGCACTGGCGGGTGGCTATGGCAGGGGGTACTGGTGGGCACAGATAAGGCAGAATTGCCTCTTCCTCTTCGGGACCGATGTCCTTTAGACATAAGCCAGTGATCGAAAAAAACGATTACTGAGCTTTTGTTTACATCATGTGATCAACTGTCATTGGCTGACAGCTGATCACGTGGTAAGGGGCCGGGACCCAAGCTGGGATCACTCTATTACTCAAGCATCTTTCTACTCTAGGGACTGTCTTTATAACCAGTACTTACCTTTTAACCCTTGGTCAAGTCTACTGCAGAGCCAGTCTCCTCGTAAATGAAGGTGTTCTGGTCAGTTCACTAAATGTATGGAGTACACCTGTCTCAACATCATATATTGAAGATTGGCACAAAAAGGAACATTTTTCTTTATGGTTATCCCACTTCTGGAATCCCTGCATTGCATACTTGACATGGAACATTTGCTTTAAGCCACCATGGTTTGTGGACAGTTTGCACTATGATAAGTATGTCGGTTGGTGATTTGATTGAAGAGCCAATTTCTAGATACTAATGTACACTCATCTGCAACTTTATTAGGTACACCTGTTCAATTGCTTGGTAACACAAATTGCTAATCAGCCAATCACATTGCAGCAACTCAATGCATTTAGGCATCGAGGAGGCGTGGTGATGGCGACTTGCTGAAATTCAGACCGAGCATCAGAATGGGGAAGAAAGGGGGTTTAAGCGACTTTTAACGTGGCATGGTTGTTGGTGCCAGATGGGCTGGTCTGAGTATTTCAAAAACTGCTGATCTACTGGGATTTTCACGCACAACCATCTCTCGGGTTTACAGAGAATGGCCCGAAAAGGAGAAAATATCCAGTGAGCGGCAGTTGTGTACATGAAAATGCCTTGTTGATGTCAGAGGAGAATAGGCAGACTGGTTTGAGATGATAGAAAGGCAACAGTAACTCAAATAACCACTTGTTACATCCAAGGTTTGCAGAATACCATCTCTGAATGCAAAAAACATTGAACCTTGAAGCAGATGGGCTACAGCAGCAGAAGACTTTACCAGGTGCCTCTTCTGTCAGCTAAGAACAGGAAACTGAGGCTACAATTCGCACATGCTCACCAAAATTGGACAATAGAAGATTGGAAAAACGTTGTCTGGTCTGATGAGTCTCGATTTCAGCTGCGATATTCAGATGGTCGGGTCAGAATTTGGCATAAACATGAAAGCATGGATCCATCCTGCCTTGTATCACCGGTTCAGGTTGGTGATGGTGTAATGGTGTGGGGGGGATATTTTCTTGGCCCCTTAGTACCATATGAGCATTGTTTAAACCCTACGGCCTACCTGAGTATTGTTGCTGACCATGTCCATCCCTTTATGACTACAGTGTCCCCATCTTCTGATGGCTCCTTCCAGCAGGATAATGCACCATGTCACAAAGCTCCAATCATCTCACCACGGGACAATGAGGTCCCTGTACTCCAATGGTCTCCACACTCACCAGATCCCAATCCAATAGAGCACCTTTGGGATGTGGTGGAACAGGAGATAGGCATCATGGATGTTCAGCCGACAAATCTGCAGCAACTGCGTGATACTATCATGTCACTATGGAGCAAAATCTCTGAGGAATGTTTCCAACACCTTGTTGAATCTATTCCACGAAGAATGAAGGCAAAAGAGGGTCCAACCTGGTACTAGCAAGGTGTACCTAATAAAGTGGCTGGAGAGTGTACCTTGCTGTTGAAACATAATCTCTTTAAGTTAGTGGAGCATTTGTACTAGAGGGGTGCACAGTAATGCCATGCCAGGGGATTTGTTTATTCCTAGCAGTTTATTAGGTCTCTGGGAACCCTTGCTAAAACCAATTTATTGAGGGTCAATGGAAAAAATGCTCCTTACATTGGTGGCCAGTGGGAACAATGCTATCTGCACGGTGGAGGTCGGAATGTCACTCTTACCCTTATACAAAGCTAAAATGATTACTGGTGTCGTGCAACTGGCTTTGCCAATTTGTGGTTGAACTGGAACTAAGGGGGCACCATCAAATGGGAGGTCAATCAGCCAGAGCTCAAGGAATCCCTAGCAACCTCTGGAGGAACCCTGGTTGAGAATGAATGTTCTAAGGGGCAGGCTGTATTTGCATGCAGACCACCCAAGGTAATTCTGAGCCTCCATGATTGAAAGATCTGAAATCCAACAAATGAAAGGGGTGAACCAGGCACAGTCATTCTAGGGAGGAAAGGACTACATAATGTAGGATGTCCTCCATCCAGGAGATGAGGAGGGTTCTTTGGGAATTGCAGCTTCAAAGGTACATTGTGGTTGATGTCCTAAAACCAGATATGCAAAATCTGGTGTAGTTGTGCATGGCAGCCAATCAGCTTCTAACTTCCGCTTGTTCAATTAAGCGTTGAAAAAAAAAAAAAAAAAAAAACCCTGAAAGCTGATTGGTTTTTATGCAGAGCTGCACCAGCCTTTGCCCTCTCCAATTTTAGTAAATCAACCCCATTGTGAGAAGCTCACAGCGTGCAGTGAAATCAGAGTAAGCCATTTCAATACAAGACTGAAAGGAGTCCAGAGTTCGGATTTAAATACTTTCTAATGTACGTTGCATAAAAGCTGATTGGGAAGAATTCATTTTTCTTCTTTACAAAGCTGGAGCTCGACTTTAAAACTTATTTTTTTTGGTAGTTATCTTTTTTAAACAGTCTGTGTTTTATTTTCATTATAATCATTGTATCAATAATTGTTTAATCACCTGAAGCACCGGAAGAAAATGTTTGGGTTGCCAGATCTCTCTTTTGTCGCAGAGATTTCTTTGTTTTGTAACAATTATTTGTAAGAAGAGACGCTGGCCGACGTCCAATGAAAATATTCCCCTGCGGAGGAGCCGAGCGGAGATGTCGGCAGAGGACAACGCATTGAGCATGGTGCGTCTATGAGTGTGTAGGTAGGAATTACGCATTTAACTTGGCCCCATGCTCTGCTACAGACGTTGTTTTAGAGGAAGCTATTATGGGAAGGATCTCTTTGTATAGGAAACCTGAACATTTCCAACTGAATTTGGCGCTTATCCAATTAACGGAAGACTCTAATGATTTGCAGCCAATAGGTCCGCCATCTTTGGGGCTTAAGGTTAGGGGTGAGGCTCTAAGTTTCATTTTAGGGATTTAATTAAGTTGTGTGATTGGAGGAAGGAGGGGGTCAGCCAAAGGCTTGAGTTAGGTGTAAATCCCAATAATGAACTTCTCTTGTTTCCTCCCTTTTTGTTCTGTTAAATCTGACCTCTGGCCCTCCCTTCAGTCTTGCATAGTTGTACAGACTTCTCTATCTTCCTACCACTCTTTCTCTCTTCTTTCTTTCTCGTTCTCTCTCTTTCTTTCTTTCTCTTTCTTTCTTTCTCGTTCTCTCTCTTTCTTTCTTTCTCGTTCTCTCTCTTTCTCTCTTTCCCTTTCTTAATTTCTCGTTCTCTCTCTTTCTCTTTCTTTTTTTTCTCGTTCTCTCTCTTTCTCTCG